>KI919621.1:8869-37238 GCA_000473525.2 Anopheles melas | reverse complement strand
ACACACACACACACACACACACACACACACACAAACACGCTGGCAAGCTCGCAGACTAGCCCGTCACACGTGTGTATTTATCTTACAGCGGGGAGAATATGGGTGTTGTACTATCTTAATTTCTCACCGGGAGAGAGAGCGGGAGAGCGACTTCTTTCCTCGGTCGAACGGAACAGTACGATGAATGGGAGACACGCGGAGAGTGGGGCTGGTGAAAGGAAGGCGATAGGGAAAGATAGTTGCATAAATAGGGCCCATTCGGTGCGCGGAAATAGGGTGTGTGAATGCAGAGAGAATGCTGCCTCGCCCCAGCACCATTCTGTCAACTGACAACAACTTAACTTCCAAACGGTCAGGGCTGACAACCGCGCCCAGGAGGAAAGCAGGGGGAAAGTCCACATTTGCAAGTTATGCAATAGAATTAGATAATTTTCCGATCGCACGGGGGGGGGGGGGGTTTGCCCGAATCGTGAAGGCGAGACCTCGTCCTCGGTGGGCGAGCTTTTACTTCATCCCGATGACAGGAGTGGCGTGGCTGCGAGATAAGAAGATGTCAGCCAGACGCCGAGTGCCAGATGAGGGTGAGACACGAAAGAGAGAGAGAGAGAGCGATGTAGAGAGAGAGAGAGTGAGAGAGAGAGAGAGATGGACAGAGAGAGAGACAGAGAGAGATAAAGAGAGAGGTTGATAGGTCGAGAACTAGAGAGCTGAGTGAAGAAAATCAGTAGATTGCCGAACAAGAAGAAGCGAAAAAGAAACCGTCGGGCGTTGGTAGTGATAAAATGGGAGTGAGTGAGATGGAGTCGCGTTTGGTGGGGTGCTGGGATGGACCGTACGAATCTTTAACCAAACATATCGGCACGGGAATATATCCACCGGGGTTTCAGGGTGGTGATGGGGGTTTTGGGGGCAGCTTTAGCAGCACCTCCTTGCTTACCACTACCACGCTGGATTGGCGGGCAGATTTGGAAGAGAACTTTTGGATTCGCGGCGCACCCCCCTGCCACAACCTTCGCATTCACAACTTTTATCTCGGCTGCTCTCGATTTTGTTTCCTGTTTTCTTGTAGTGGGGAAAATGGGGCAATGGCTGTACGACGATCCAGCCCGTGGCCACAATGGGAAGGAAGCTGCGAGATAAACTGTCAAACGGAAACATGAAAATTAACTTTTTTTTTTTTTTAAACGATGAGCGAGGGAACGCAACATTGCGGGAGAGTGAGTGGGAAAGTACGAGGGTATTGTGGGAGGACGGCGGTAGGGGTTGGGCTTTTGGGGTTGGTTGGTCGTCCTGAATTTTCAATTAAGCTATCGGTGGCTGTTCATCGCGATGCGAACGCTAAAAGTTATCCATCCTCGTGGTTTATGTAATCATCTCCTCCATCTCGTCGAGTCGCCGTATATCCCTTGTGTTTCTCTTTGTATGTGTGTCTGTGTGTGTGTGTGTGTGTGTGTGTGTGTATGTGTGTTTCCGGGCGCTTCTTCCGACCGCCGAGAACACAGGAAGTGTTTACGTGAGAGTGGCTAAGTGATGTGTGCTTTATGGGTAGCGGGCATACATAGTGTAGCAATTGCCATCGTGCCGTTTTTACTATCACGTTCCAAGGAGCCGGCGACGGAGGATGGTTAGGTAAGGGGGCGAGGGCGGCACTTTACAGTCGCCGAAATTACCTCCCCCCCCCCCCTCAATGGGCGTGGAGTAGTGACGAGACTGGATCCCGTTAAAATGGCAGACACTGTGACAGAGTGTGTTGACATTCTGCTTTTATTATGATACGTGTGGCGAATGGTAAAACGCCGCGGTTGTCATCTCCGCAGCACTCTAGTAGTGTCCGGAGAGTTGAGTATTTTGGGCGTGGGGCTGGGGAAGGGGACAGAGAGGAGGAAGAGCAGCGCAGTGTCTGACAGAAGCAAAAGCAAGGTGATAAATGGTACGAAGGTGATGGGTTAATGGAATCAGCCGTGCGTACAGCGCGATAGTGGCGTTGCCTTATTTTCTAGGACGCGCCCCATAGAGCCATAAAAGAAACTGCCATCTGTGGCGAACCTCTCCCCCATTCCACCATGCCCCAATAAACATACCAAACAAGCTCACCCGTTCCACACACACACATACACACATTCGTGTTCATACACTTACAACAAATTTTCGCACGGTAGCACTCTAGCATCGCCTTCGGCATTTCATCGGATCGGAAGCTGCGTTCGCACATTCTCTTAGTAGAACCGCTTACATTACCAACTGTGTGTGTGTTAGAGAGAGAGAGAGCGAGAGAGAGAGACAGACTCACAGGACCAGTGTGATAGCTCGTGTCGGGATATTAAATTACACTACTTTATTTTCCCTGTTTTGTTTAGCGCTCGTAGAGCGTGAATGGCAAGCAATTAAGCTGTCATTTTTATATCCGATGTGTCAACTGATCGGTAATCAGTATTACGTCGTGGGAACGTGACGTACATTACGTCTAATGGGCGTACCAGTGATGGGTAAGTTGCAAATTTGCCGTTGAAGTAAGTCACAGGCTGACAGTGGCGAGGGGAGAGGAGATTCGAGATAACCGGAATGCGTACGGATTGGGATGAATCTGTATTATTCTGAAATACACCGTACGTCTCCGTCAGATGAATCCGAACCCCTGTATACGACTTAGAGACATAATTAATTTGTACACAATTTTGTGTACCGCTTGTGTTTGGATGAGTGCTGATGATTCCTTATGAGTAAGGATAATTCCAGTTAACTCTGGCCAACTCCAGACGACTCGGAACGTTTCCCAACGACCTCGGCGATTGAGTCTGGTTAAATCCGAATAGCTCTCGATGTCGCAGGACGACTCCAGATAACTCAGGACGACTCCGAACAATGTCGGCTCACTTCGGACGACTCCGAGCGGTTGAGTTCGGAACAGTCTGCATGACTCTTGATAACTTTGGATAACTCAGAATGACTCCAGATGATTTTCTACAGCTCTCGATTAATCCGGATGACTTCCGAACACTAAGTGGTTGAGTTCCGATGAGTATAGAAGATCATAGAAAACTCCGGATGATTTAGAACGACTCCAGAAGACTACATGGCCATGTATGGCTCTGGACGACTTCTGATGACTACGAGTGACTCTGGATGATTACGTCAGGAGTCAAGAGTGAGACCCAGGTTTCAGTGGATCTACGATACCATTTCGAACTACACATCACCAGGGCGTACATTGAGTCTTGGAGCCTGAACGCGTTTTCAGGAGTTTATTTATTTCCCTTAAAGTCAGAAAAAAATATCGTGTTTTTGCTTCTTATATTATTTCGTCCAGGTATGATTGAGTGCGTTGCAACGAAGCGTCCGGAAATGGATACCGGGTGTACGAAAAAATAAGACAAAGTGCATTACCACCATTCAAAACAAACCGATCACTATGTATTGCCAACACACGTAGTGCTCCCTCCTACCCCCCTACGTCCAATTGCCCAAAGCCGAGGGCATCAAGGTGAACGGTGTGCTTTCGTAAAGTGTAAGAGACTCATAGCTGTAGTTTCTCTATAGTGGAGTCCTGCCAAACGGACTGCTGTGCTAAACAAAAAAAAGCCCTATCCAATAACCCACGTTGGTGCACGCGTGGCAATCATGAGGGCGATCATGCCGACGTCGGGCGAAACGCTGCGGGCCTGGCTGCTGTCGGCCCTGGTCGTGCACGGTGCCGTCGCCGGCAACCCAGACGCCAAGCGGCTGTACGACGATCTGCTGAGCAACTACAACAAGCTGGTCCGGCCCGTCGTCAACACGTCCGATGTGCTGCGCGTTTGCATCAAACTGAAGCTGTCCCAGCTAATCGACGTGGTGCGTATGGAACGGTACAGGAGAGGGGATATTTTCCGGTACTCTCGCTAAGGGTGCTCTCTTCACTAATTGGCTTTCTGTGTCGTGAACTCTTTGCAGAATTTAAAAAATCAAATCATGACCACCAATCTCTGGGTGGAGCAGGTAAGTGTTTCGCTTATCGTTTTCGTTTGGGATGGTCGGCCCCAGTGCCACAGTAGCCGAATGATTCGTGAAAAACCTTTCACATGATTCCCATTCCCGCACAGTCCTGGTACGACTACAAGCTGCGCTGGGAGCCGAAAGAGTATGGCGGCGTGCAGATGTTGCACGTACCCTCGGACCACATCTGGCGGCCTGACATAGTGTTGTACAATAAGTAAGTATGCACGCTATAGTAACTCAATGTCCTCGCCCTATGAAGACCTTACCCGACGGAAGCGACGAGAAACAGATACAGCGCAATCCTTCTCTGATCAGATGAACATAGATGAGGAAATGTTACATACTAGTACACACTAATACACAAATCTACACACTCGCACACACAAACTCTGGGGAACGCAGGATCAAAACCATGAGGATATAACAGGTTTCGAAGACCGTACTACTAACTGCCTCTCACAGATTGCTAGCGATACATTGACACTGTTACTAACGAGGGTACGACTACACAGTTGCTATCATAGTTATACAAACATGCATTTCAGACCCATGCAGTACTCTGTGCATCAGTACGTAGTTAGCCATTGTTGAGTTACGTTAAGGAGTTCACGAGCAGTGCCTACTTTACACTAGGAAAGCAAAACATAGTGGCTTTTTATCGTGTTACTAGTGAACTATCTTACTACCTCTATCACACTAACACATGTTAGGCTTGTGACGCAAAATTTTAACTATTCAGCTAATTATACAGCTACTTTACAACTTGACACGTACGAAATAATACTTCAAAATTACTACTACTACTGCTAGTACTGCCGCTTCTATCACCTACTGCCTACTCTACCGTTACTACAGGGAAACACTGCCTTACCACCGTTTACAAAATGTTACTTTTGACCACTACTTATACCGTCCAGCACCACTACAACCGTTTGGATTTTAACATTTTTACATTATCCTCGCCCTCCTTCCTCCACCAGTACTCACCACTACCCCCACCCGGTAGTGTGAGGAGAAGGGTTGGGGGAGGGAGGGGAGTGGTGGAGTTGGAGGAAGGGTTTACTAACATGAAACTGAAGTCTCTGTCAGTCTATTTTATTTGTGTATGTGTGTAAATGTGGTTTTATTCTCCCTCGCTCTCTATCTCTCTCTCTCTATGTCTCTCACACACACACTCTGTCTCTCACTCTCAGTCCCATTCTCCCTGTCTTTTTTCGCTATATTTAATTCTCCGACACGTACACACATACATACATTATTTTTCTCTCCATCTATCTCTCTCAGTTTCTCTTACACTTCCTTTATACATATGTATCTCTCTCTGTCTCTCTCTTTATCTCTCTTTTACTTGTTTTATGTTTTGCGTGGGATTGTTTACTTTATTTGACCGTTTCCGTTCCGTTCTCTTGTGCACGCCGTGAAAGCTCACGGAAAGCTCGAATGGTCGTTGGCGTGACGGGTAGAATCCGTTGGGGAACCCTGTGCCTGGAAACCTTGACCGGGTTTTAAAAGCCCGCTTGCACCGTGCAACGCTTTTGCGTCCTGTTTGTTGCGTTCTGTGCGAGCTCGAATCGCTTAAAGCCCTTTTCTTGCGGAGTACCATAGAAATATAACACATGAAGCACACAGTCTAATGGAATTAGGAGAGCGTGATACAGATTCTTAACAGAAGCAATCCAATGCATTTATTAAATATTTAACTCAACTATGTATTGAATATTGGATACATTTCTGCATATCTCAGACAAGATGCGTGGTCCATCTTTTAGATTGTTTATTGAGCAATCGTATGAGAGGTGTAGCATTTCAATATAGTCATTACATTCCACGTTTGAGTAACATTAAAAAAACATTAAAAAATATTAATCAGTACTTAACTTGCTTCGCAAGGACGCGTGCCTTTTAAAATAACCAACTACATCATATCAACCATCGGAATTTATCCACTTGTTTGTGTTTAATTTCAATAAAGAGTGGAGATGAAAAATAAGGGAGGGAACTACGCTTTACAAAAACTTTTTGTTTTAAATTTCGATCAGTCTAGTGCGTTAAACCTGAGTATATGATATCAATTTTGATTTTTTTTCTGTATATTTGCCATTCTGTGCTTTGAACTAGTAAAAGCGCAACAAATAAAGTAAAACACTAGAGAGGATATAGATGGAAAATTGGTTTCCATGCACCAACACACATAAGCACTCCTGAGCCACACATGTGTCACAACTTTGTCGAAACCAAACAAATCCTGCTGCTACTGCAGCTCAGGATAGTGATACCAAAACCAAACTCAATCATTGTCCACACGAACCCCGCCCTGTTCGCCCCCCCCCCCCCCCCCCCCCCCCTTCTCTTCGTCTTACACATATATTAACCAAACATACTATAAAAAAACAAAAACCAGCGAAATAGCGTAACCAACCAGCATCTAACTAAGAACGTACGATTTATTTAAAAAAAAGTCAATGATAACCTTACTTTCTTAAAACTCAACCAAACCTCACCAAACTCCCCCAAATATATCCACTACCACTAACCACTGCTTCCATCACCAACCAACCGCCCCCCCCCCTCCCCCCCCCACCCTGCAACCTTTTACGACTCGTAACAATAAACCCCGTTTCTAAATATCTCAGTGCCGACGGCAATTTCGAGGTGACGTTAGCAACAAAAGCAACCATATATTCGGAAGGTTTGGTTGAATGGAAACCACCTGCCATTTATAAATCATCATGTGAAATTGACGTAGAATATTTTCCATTCGATGAACAAACATGCGTATTGAAATTTGGAAGTTGGACATATGATGGTTTTAAGGTAGGTTTTCTATAATATTCATCTGTTGGTTTTTCTAACAACAAAATAAGAAACAAAACTAACCACAGCCACCATCACACAAGAAAATATGTTTTTCGTTCGTTTTCCAATCAGCAAATAAATATGTACATATTTATTTATGCCACGACTCACCCCACTTACCAACTTACCCACCCTCCCGCCCGTTTTTGCTCTGCAGATGTTCCTATCATGCGTTTTGAGTCTTGTGTTGTCTTCCGTTTCCTTATCGGGTATAGTTTCCATATTTTTTTTCTTTATCCACTCGTTTGCATCCTTTCGATTAACTCGTTTTATTCAGTATCAATTAGTGACTGATTTCACGTTTACCGCTGCCTTCTTTGATATTATTTAGCTAGGTTTCATTGTTCGTATTTCAGCATGTGTTTTTACTTACTTACTTTTCTGCAGAAAAAAAAAACATTTTCGGTACTCTTTTGGCAAATTTTATATCATCGTTTGTCTTACGAAACTGTTTTGAACTTTGGAAGACTTGTTTCTTGCGTCGTTTTTATTGTTTTTCGTGTTACTATTGGTTTTGTAATGATTTCTTTCTGAACAAAATGGATCTGTCTTAGTAAACAAGGTGACGTACTAGCTTGCCATTATGTGTGTGTGTGTGTGTGTGTGTGTGTGTGTGTGTATGTGTGTGTGTAAATGATTGAACTTACCGCCCTCCTTTAGTAAGATGCATCCATTCCCTGTCAGAACATTGTTGTCATTGTTTGATTTACAGTTTACCTTGTTTTTATTCTCTTTGATTTCCTTCTCCTGCCTTCCTACAAGAAAAACAAGCTTACATAAATATCTGTAAATAGCTAAACAAACTCAGCCAAACCAAAAGCCAACTTGATGTATAGCAAACCAAACCATCAACCAGATTCATCAAGTTTTAACTCGTACTTAATCTCATTTGCTTGATGATTATACTCACCATGTGTATTTATTGTTTTAGTATTTATCTTACGTTGTAAATTGCGTAATAGTTCACAAAGCCTCTACCGTATCAGATGTAAACAAATCGGAATAAAAAAAAACATACACACACACACTCACACTCAAAACCAAATCAACTGTTAGCACAGGATGTCAACTAGAACACCAATTAAAACAAGCACACACACAAAAAAAAACAACAACAAACAAAAATCCAAAATCTAAACTAAACCAAAACTACAAAAGCAAATGAATAAACTAATGTAAATTACGAGCAAGATTATGCAGAGAATGGAGAAAACGGAACAGAACTCTAAAACGAGCAGAAGAGAAAATGAAAAGAAAACTCATACCACATCTGCGTCTGCGATGATTGCGACAACAACAACCCGACTACTGCCTACGACTGCTATTAAATGTAGTACGTTTACCTTTCTGTTTTTTGATTTCGGAATGTACTCAGCTGTGTAAAGAGCCAAACTGTCCTTTCGATAAGCGTAGTTGAGTTGCCCTTTTTCGGTCAATACTCCTGTCGAGTCGGAACGCGCGTGTAACTTCATTTACTAAATACATATATATGCCTTGCTTACCTTTCTCACACCCTCTCTAGCTGTCATGTCTATCACTCTCTCTCTCTCTCTTCTATCCTTCGTAACATTTCGTATCTGTTTACTGTGTTAATGTACATATTCCCTTTTCTTCTTTTATTCATATTCAATTTTTAATTTTAATTCGTCCTACTTACACTCATATTCTTGTTGTTTATCTTAATTTTTCTACTTTTATGTTTAACCCACTATTTCATTTGACATTTTTTTTATTATCTCATTCATTTCTGTGCGTACAAACTTTTCCTCGGCCCCTCTCAGTCCTATGGTTTGCAGTTTTCAATCTCTCTTTAGCGCATTTTTGTTGACCTTCGGATGATACTGCTTCATTTATCTGTTTGCTGCGTGTACTGCGGTGGCTGATACAGGTGATTCTCGGTTAGCCCGCGCTGTAAATAAAATACAAAACAAAAAACAAGTTTCACTCAATTCTGCACATTCCCTACACATTAATCAATAAGGACTGTAAAAACGCATTAGATACAGTAGGATGTATACAATACTGGTGTGCGTTCTTTTAATTTATTTTTTTCAAGCATTTTTTCAGAGAATGGTATCGTTGTTATTTGATGATTTAAAAAAAGTTTTCTATTTTCTGATTCTACAGTTTTTTGCTGTATCGTAATAATAGATAAAAATGTATTTCTATCCACGTTTCCCATTTTAAAAGCATATTTTTTACGATAAACAAAAGAGCACCGAAAAAGCACATATGCTGACGTGTCCAGAATAAGCTTCTGATTGAACGTAAACAGATCTGTCTTTAAAATGTGGCTTAATTAATTCCTAGCAATCGTGAGCATTTATTGTACGCATTCACGTCACCTCATGATATTGTTCGTCGCGTTGAACAAAATGTCAAAATAACTTACGCTAAAAATATAAAAAAAGTTTTTTAAATTTAAAAACCCACTCCATAAACCGATTGATTAAAATCCAAACTAAAATAACCGATAGCTGAATCTAAATATGGTCACTTCAGACGAATAATTTAACCGAAAAAACGATTGAATAGTCGAAAAAACATGGATTGAAGTGTCGCTCGTTTGCATCCTTTGTTGACGTCACTACAAGCACGTATCGTTATGCTGATAATAATAAAGCGTTTGTCACATCTTTTCACAAGCTTCAAGTTTGGTTAGCATTTAGCTATCACTGAAACATGAAATAGCATTCAATCATTGTTGCAAGATACTATTTGACCATCCTGAAGAATCGAGATTGGCCTGTATCAACGATACTATGCATCAGGGTTCATTATTTTGAGAATGCAATGCCCGAAAAGCGCAGAACGCCACGGTTCACACGACTATTAGGTCGAGCCTCTGAATAATTCAACGGTATAGGTCGTCATACCCTGTACTATTTATTACATTAAATCCTACAGCTTGTTTATGTTTCTTTAACTTCTTTATCAAGTTAACTAGTGTTTTACTTTCATTTTAAGTTTTACATTGGAAACAAAAATGTTGTGTTGAACTAAAACGTAGCTTTGAAAGTATACGAATAATCCGCGTGTTCCACTTTGTTAAGTTTTTATTAAACCAAAGTTATGTTCTTTAAAAATATAGCAAAATTCTAAATATAAATGAGTTGTGGGTAAAACGTTCCGTATGTTCGCTTCGTTCTTTAAACCGAACGCATCAGGCAAATAAAACTCGCGGTAGGTGACACTCATTTACCCCATCTACTGCTCAAGATTTTTCATTTTGTTGGCTCAGTAATTTATTACCTTTTTTTAAATTGAACTTATCCTGTTACCAATATGCTTCAAAACCAAGCGAAAACACAAATTAGACTATGATTACTCTGCGATATATATCTAATTCATATATATCTAGAAAGTCATATCTAAGATTGGTTAGAATTCCTAATTCCAATTATACTACTTTCTGTACATTTTCAAATCAACTTTGTTTTCTATCTTAAGCAATCAACTTTGATTTCTGCCGTCATTGTACAAGGCCCCCCGTTCTTTAACAATCGGTTATTTGTATAATATTTTACTTATTTTATCGGACTTCTCCATAACTTGGTAATTCGAATGTCTTCCTCTCGTCGATTGTGGATGTTGACGAACTGAAATGTTTTCGGTGTAATGGAAAATCGGACAAACATTGGACCTCCTTATTGAACTGTTTAATATTAATCGCTATCCTACGGATGCTGTTCCACAATTCTATTTCTCTCTCTCTCTCTCTCTCATTCCCTCTCTAATATTTCTTTCTATCTCACTCTATATTTCTCTTTTCTTGTCTGTCTGTCTTACTCTTTCCCCTCCTCTTATGGTTGATTTCGAATGTCACTGTCTCTTTTTTCTACAACCTTTTTTAACTTTCTATCTCTCTCTCTTTTCTCTCACTTTCTCTTACATTATTAATCTCCGTTAGCAGGTTTAAACAGTGTTTTGCGTTCTTCTTCTCTCCACAGTGCTGATGGTCATTATGAGGTAACACTTATGACCAAAGCAACCGTATATAATAATGGTATGGTCATTTGGCAACCACCAGCAGTTTACAAATCGTCGTGTTCGATCGATGTTGAATATTTCCCATACGATGTACAGACATGTGTTTTAAAATTGGGAAGCTGGACCTATGACGGTTTTAAGGTGCAAGAAATATTTTCTTTATCATTTAACTCCATCTCAAGCAACTAAATTTTCACAACTCAAATATCAAACAAAAAAAATCAACTATGAACTAACTAAACTAAGTTGTCAATAGAAAAAAAAACCCGTTCTAAAACTTATTTCACGTTGTATTATATTCAGTTGTCACCCAGTTGCATACTTTTGTTTCTTTTATAGTTTCAACATTTTCCTTTGTGTTTACGTTCATGTTGTTTTATTTCATAAGTGTATTTGGTACCTTTCATTTTATTCGTTCTATTGCATCGGTCTGAAAGGCTTCATCAGTTGATGTCTTTTTTCAGTTTGTTAAGTTCCATAACCCATGACTATATGTTTCGTACGATTCTTATTTTGTTTGTTCACTTATTTTTATTCTCCCAGTTGTTTTAGTCTGCTTAGAAGTTCATCAATGTCATGCCTTGAGTCCATATTTGCATCTACTTACTTTCAATTTGCTCATGTTCAACAGCAGCATCATTACTAGCAGCAACAAAGTGTTGTTTTGTTGTTGTCTCTTGTTTGTGAAGTATCTAGAGGAGTCTGTTTAGATACCGTAATTGGAATTTCTTACGTATTGTCCTTCTGCCATCTGTTTGTTTGTTTGATTGTTTGTTTTGTTTACCTTTGTTTGATCGTATTATTATATAACACCAACTCCTTCGAATGGTTATTTCGATATTGATTGCGCAAAACTGAACTAAATATTTACTATAAAAAATCTATTTTGATTATGCCTAATAGCGTAACTCTAGTATCTTGGTCATATGTATAGCAAGTTTGTTAGCCACTACTCAGCATTTTCTTTGACAGCAGAAGGATGTTTATTTTATTATCTATTTTCTATATGATTGGATCTCATCACTCTGAAGCTTTGTGTTTGTATGTCTTATTTATTGTTATTATTGTTATGTTTTTTGTGATAAATTTTAACATGTGACTTTAGTTCTAGTTACTTAAGATGAAGCACTGAATTTGTTTTTATTGGCTCAATACTAAACTCTAATTACAAGAGAAATAAACCCGAGAAATAGTTGTTAACGAAATAACAACCAGAGATAAAGCGTTGTTCAATGCTTAATTGTGTTAACTGTTTATCAACGCCAATGTTCTCGCACTTGGATGTTACTTTCTTTACAATGTTTTCTCAGTTTTCCTCATTAAATATTATGTTAATCACTTTTCTAATACATTCGTTTCGTTTTTTCTAGTTCTCAATTCGTTTACCCTTTAAGTTTGTTTAGTTTTTCAGTTGTTTTGAAAACATTTTAGGTTTATCTACTACATATATATGTACCAAAATTTTACATGCTGTATACTAAAATATTGGAATCAACTATTGGAATAGTATTTGCAATTTCTCGTTATATTTGTTTTAATTTCATAATCAGTTTCCCTTATCTTCAATTCGTTTAATCTACCCTGATGAATTATTCGTTTTTAAAAAGCTTCCAAATAATTTAGTAGATCGTCATTATATTTCCAACCAACTAATTCTGGTTTTTGATTTGGAATGCTCTTGTTCGATTCTTCGGTTTCTTACCAGTCTTTCGTTTTTTTTTCTAGGGAGCTGATGGTGCCTCATGTAATTGATTGATTGTGGTCTGTTAGCTGCTTGCCTTCTTGATCAAAAAAAACGTTATGAGATATTTCGTATTGCATCCTTAGCGAAACATTTTTCATGAGATTGAAACCTAAGCACAGCACACCGGTGCCGGTTTGAAGTTGTCTAGAGATGTTGTTTAGAAACGAAATGATATACACACAATATGGCCAGCAGTATCTTTTGAACTAAATTTCGACTACTACTAGCGAACTTTTGTTTGATTTGACTTATCCGTGTCTTAGGTATTTCTTCTTTTTAGTGTTAACGATCCTTCTTGCAAGAATGTTACGTTATAGTTTGCTTGTTTGGTGTTTTTTACTTACCTTTCCTTGGTTTGTTTGTTTTCATACACCACTGTTGGAAGTGTTTCTTTCGGTTATGTGAAACAAAGAACAATAATTATATCAATCACGATATGGGTGATTAAAACTATAACAAAACACACGAAATACAAACTCCCCTTCAAATAAACAGCCTGAAAGCGATACAAAAATGCGCTAAAGTTGCTTCTCTGCCATAAACGATTGGACTGTAATTTAATCCTTGTTTTCATAGATTGGACACGAATTGTTTGATGGAAAGTAGTGAGTGTTACGATTTTAACATGAAATCAAATTTACAACATGTACGACTACTGGTAAATGTGTTTCAATGGGAGGACTCCCTGGGTCCATGGGAGGTTAGCGCATCATAATGGTGACAGTAGTTAGTGTGAAACTAGGAGCTTGAAAACGCATTTGACTTAAAAAGAAAAGAATAAATTGTAGATTATACCAAGAAAACTAAAATATAAACTTTACTATTCGATAAACGCTGTGAAATCTTTTCATATTGATTTGCTTGAAGCACATTTTGGTATTCCATACTACGTTCTTTTACAACGAACATGTGCTATCGTTGTGATCAAGTGACATATTTAAACTGCAAAACTTACCGATCTTATGTTTGGTAGGGAGATTGTTTCAAATAGTTCAAAGTCAGTGCGGCCGTCGTTTTGGTAAACTTTTTTTTCCGAGTGAGAAATGTTTCGATCGTTTGCATCTTTGGTAGAAAATTTGTTTGTGCGATTTAGTACAACTGCCCATCGAAGGCATTTATTAGTTTGTCTTTACCATATTGGCATCATTAATGACACTTGACTGTTTACCTTTTACTTATATACTTATCTCCGTTCACGCTAGCTGTATTCAGTCTACCCATAAGTGACGGGGTGTGACTTTCGAAATTTGGACTTTTGTTTTAATTTATGCAATATAGCAGAACAAAAACATTGATAATTGCAAGCAAATAATTCGATAGTGGCTTTATCATTTAAAATAAAATCCTTCATGATTAACGATCTGCATGGTTACGTGAGGAATGTTTAGGATAATTTTGGACTTAAGACTTGACACTTCTCTTCCCACTTCTTCCTCTTGGTACTAAGATTACTACCAATATCAATCGAAACGATTGCCAATCGCCGTTCCCTAGCAAACGCATCCGTACGAACAATAATGATAATGAATGAAAAAGAAAAAAAGCTAAAAATTGTCTATTTTAATACTTTTTTTCTCTGTACATCATTTCCTCTTCTTTCGATGCTAAACTGTTTAGTTCTCATTTCTGCTACAACTTTCTATCTTTCTTTCCCTTTTCTATTCTCCCACATACTATGTTTACTTTGCTGTCATAATCTCTTTCTCTATTTTACACCTTCCTGAATGGATCTTAACGTATTCCTTATTGATTTTTTAAGGTTAGCTATCGTCGCGAGAATCGAGTGATTGATGAATTTGAAGCGCCAACATGGTACATATACAACATTTTGAACTAAATTTGTTTACACAGCTTCTTTTCCATCACCTTTTGTGTTGTGGTGTGATATTTTTTTCAACCCCAATCTTATTTGACTTCAAGCCCACCAACGAAACCTTTAAAAAGCCCAGCTAGGCAAAGCGCAATCGCTAGCAGCTTCCGCAATCGCATAATCTCTAGCAGTGTCTTCATTTATCCTTGTTTGCATAATTTAGATATCAACAAGCTATAGTTGAAAAACACGGACAATTATGCACTAGCCATTGCGCTTCTTCTAAGCAGGGTTTAGCAAACAACAGGTTATATTGGTGAATCTCATCGGGTCTTTTAATCGATTCGTCTTAGTCTCAAGTTCAACCTCATTTAAAATGTAACGATCCATATTTCAAGATTGATTTTGTGTGCTTATGTCAACTTTATGTTTGAAGCATTGAAAGACATCACTGGGGCTTGTAACAATCGATGCTGTTAAATCCAATATTTATTTGTTTGTTTGTTTCTATATTTTTATTGTTTGTTGTACATTGATCGACGACCATTCCTTACTAAGATCAGTTGATCTAGCCAATCATTCAATGCCAAGTTTACATATTTTGTGGAGTTGTAATTTATGCTAATTCTGGTAAAATTGGTTTTATCCTACACGCAAATGTCTGTAACGCGATGGTACCTGATAATTTTGGACTTAAGACGTAAAATTGGTTTTATCCTACACGCAAATGTCTGTAACGCGATGGTACCTCACATTGGTTTGAGTTCTAGTCATTAGCCTCACATTGGTTGGAGACTAGAACTGCTTTATAGAGCCTCGTTCTTTGTTGTTGTCTTCCACAGTTTTTGAACTGTTGTACCGATTTGGAGCGATCCGTAGGAGATCATTTGAGAGGGAGATGACGAACGATGCTATACTTTGTTTTGTGTGCGCTTTCAATTAGCGAGTGTAGACGTGCCGTTGAACTGAAATCACTGACCGGCCTCCAGTTCCAGTTGTTCAGTGTGTAGCGCGATTTCTCAGCAGTGCTGCACTGTGTCACAGTACCCAAGTGTCTGACAAAACAGGCAAGCCAAGACTAGTGTGCAAAGAAGTAGCGCCGTATGCGATAGTGTAGTAGCCGTAGTCTGGACTGTTGCCAACATTGCAGCATGCATGTATCTTAGTGTTACTGGGTTTGCTTCTGATTCGTTCGTACCTTATAACCAGTAGGCGTCGAGAATCTTAGTGTGTGAGGAGCCTCAAGTTACAGTAGCGGCAGATGTGATGTTTGCTAGTCATTTTGAGCTCTAAGGATATTCTTCTTTGTTGGTTATTTTTTTTATTTTTACTAAAACCCTGTTCGCCATTGCACGGTAATAACTGCTGTTTTAACATATTCCTCTCTTTATTCTGTTTTATTTTAACTATTAGAATAAATACAGCAAAATGTAGAAGTAAAAAGGGCAAAAAAGTACTACACAGTATGCAACACTTCCGACTACACATTGCACATAGCAAAACAAATCTAAACTATCTGACAGGACGCATTGCATGCATCTCCAGTACTAGTAGAACAAACACATGTTTGTCCCGTATACTAGCGCCCTTGGCTTGCCCGTTTGGAGCCCCACACTTGGCCTCAATGTTTCACAGTTCGCGTCCTTGCTGAGTTGGTGTTTTCGAAGAAAAAATGTGTCTCTGTTGACACAACTAGAGCTCGAAGTAGGCCATCTCCAGCTCATACAGGTCAATGTCAAGTGCTGGCGACAGACAACTCTGTTGATTGGCTCGGAAATGTTGAAACCACCTCGAACACGATCCTTCTTAGCGTGCCCGACCGATGTAGCAAAAAAAAAACGCGTCCGTTCGATTCTGGAAAGGGATGCCTGGGGGGCGCAAGGTAACCTTTCCGATCAAGTATCCGACTGTACCTACCAACAGCAAAACTATGCCTGTGCATGAATGCCTGTTATTTTACCTCTATTAGTAAGTTTCGTAATACGTATTATTAAGCAAAACATAACCGCCCGGAGAGGAAAAAAACGAACTCATTCAAAAGCAACAAAAATTACGACAACTAGAAATGACATTTTGTACGAAGTTCTTAGCAAAGACACTCTTTTCTATTTTACACTATCCGATATTTCGAAGGAATGGCAACATGCTCGTTCGATGAAACATTCTAAAATGTGGCAATGCAGTCGGCGCACACAAGCGGAAGCACACGGGCAGTGGTAGCTTGAAATGGCAAACCATAAACCATGCTACCCATTTTACAATGTCGATCGCGAATGAGCATTCAAAATTTCGATCTTTTATATTATTTTTAGCACCTGGTTCTAGGATTCTACGAAATAGCTACGTTGTGCCCATGTGTACTAGCTCTCTTTCATTTAACATTTATTTCATATACTGTCGTGTGCGCGTATTATTCTGTGGTTGTTGTTCTTGCATTACCAGTTTTGCGATTCTACTCGTCTTGATGTTGCGTTCGTTGGAAACGTTCTCCTAGCAAGCAAGCAAGCTAAAACTAATAATAACAATAATAATCGTCTTATTTTAAGCTTGTATTGTTCCTTAAAAGTGAAACTATCTAAAAGCAACGCTTCATGCATCTCACAATGATGTGAAATAAATAACAAAGAAAATCCAAAAGTAAAGCCAAAAAAAGATGAGTACAAAATGATGGTTAAAATAAACTGCTAAATAATAAATACACTAACATTCTTTAAAAAAAAAAACAAAAACAAAATCATTTGTTTGCGTAGTTTGCATGACATAAACAAAACGATATGGAGAGATTAAAAACAAAACACTAAACTACAAACCTTAAAACCCATCAAAACTGTGCCTGTTGGAATTTACCATCCTTCCCTGTCCCTGATATCCAGCTATTAAGATCCCGTATTCCTCTCGCTCATACACCCTTAAACAAAAAGAACACATAAACTCCTGATGTCTAAACCTAGCATATACTAAACAATAAATACATCCATTTTGCTCGATGTCTGCTTGGTAGCGGTAGTCGTACATTGCAACACCGATCAAATCATAGCAAGGCTTTAGCGCTCATTTCGCGTTATCATTTAAGATTTTACACTCAGTAGAGCGTTAACCGTGTCTTGCAGCTGCCTCTTTCTCAATGTGTTGCTCTCATCGTTCTTTTGTTTTCACGTTCGATGTGGTAGTGGACTTCCTTGGGAATATATGTTATATTTACGTTTCGTGTGATGTGTTAGGCTTGTTGACTTTTCATTGTATATTATTTGCTGTGATTATTGACTTTCATCACTTATTGGTTCTATTTTGTTCACCGCATTACTTTGATGTTGCGTTCGTGATGCGTTTCTCGTCGTTATTTTCCTTTCTTTTTCACTTTGTGGTAGAATGAGTTGTACTTTTCTGCCTTTTGTGGTAGTTTGTGTACCTTTTGTTTAGTTTTTTTCTGTTTCTGTTTTTTTTTACTAAAAATTTATTATCTTTTCTTTATTAACTATTTGGTTTTCTCATTTGGATGCGTATGTCTTTGTTACTCTTTCTATTTTTATTTACTTTTAGTTTACTTTTATTTTTATTTACTTGTTTTAAATAATGCGCTAAACCAAATCAAACCTAACCAGTAGTGCTTCTTACGGAAACACATCACCCATTCGCTGTAGCACAACCCTGTTGCACAACTTCCTCACCTCCCATTCGCTCACGCTCCAAACGATCAAACACCGAGCACAGATACACATAGTACACAACAATTCGCTTTTTAGTGTTCTCATTTTCTACCTGTTCATTTACACCTTACCAAAAGCGTACTAGTTTGGAGCGAACTACAAGACACACACACAAGCAATGCAACACATGCCATCACTACTCTCAGCTCTGCCACCAAACTCACCCTTATTCATTACTTCCACCAACAAAATAATACCCCCAAAATACTACCGTGTTTTATGTTCGTTTCGTTTCTGTACCATCGTTTAGTTTTTTATTTGAAACATTTCCTTCCCCGCTAGCCGTACCAGTCTATAACGCTGTATTTACCTTCTTCGACTTTTCTTTCTCGCCTATCGCGGTTCCCGTGCGTTTGATTCGTTTCACTATTAACGCTATGATTAAACAAACCAAAACAAACAAACAAACCCCAATGCAATGCGTGTGCGAACCGTACCCCGAACGGGTTGACTCCGTGTGGCACAGGTTGACCTGCGGCATATGGATGAAAAGTCGGGAAGTAACATCGTAGACGTCGGGGTCGATCTGTCCGAGTTTTACATGTCGGTCGAGTGGGATATCTTGGAAGTGCCCGCTGTCAGGTAGCTACATTGCACGCACATTATCCGCCAAGTAGTGATTGGTGTTACCTGGCGTGTCCTTTGCTGGATACGTGCGTCGATTCGATTCGTCTTCGCTGTTAACCCTGCTCTCTTTCGATCTTCCTAACCGCAGGAACGAAAAGTTCTACACCTGCTGCGATGAGCCGTACTTGGATATCACGTTCAACATTACCATGCGCCGAAAGACGCTGTTCTACACCGTCAACATCATCATCCCGTGCATGGGCATATCGTTTTTAACCGTGCTGACGTTCTACCTACCTTCGGACAGTGGCGAAAAGGTGAGAGCTAACGAGCTTCAATATAGGTAGTAACACTCCAGTGAAGTAACTGTAGCATATCGCATCGAGTACGAAGATCTTTAGATTTTAAGTAACTCTGATGCTTCACTTCACCTTAAGATCTGCACCATGCCAGGGGTAATCATTATACCATAAGTCTAATTACATCACTGAAGCGCAACCGAGTTGCAACGGTGTGATGTACCAAGTAGGTTTTGAGCATCGGCTGTCATCAGAGTGTCATCTGAATGTACTCATTGATGCTTTCGAATCGCACCTTTAGACCATCAACTACCTAAGCATAGTCTATCGATTTTGTCATCCTCGTCAGTCCATCTGATGGCTCCTTACATTCTCTTCTTCGGCAGGTTACGCTTTCGATATCGATTTTGATTAGCCTTCACGTGTTCTTTTTGCTGGTAGTCGAAATCATACCGCCAACGTCGCTAGTTGTGCCTTTGTTAGGGAAGTATCTCATCTTTGCCATGATACTTGTGTCCATTAGGTAAGGCTCATCATCAGCAGCCAACCATTGCTCTCCCACTGCTCAACTTGATAAAATTGTTTCGATTTTGTTTCTCTTTCCTTTCCTTCCCATTCGCTCACAAAAACACATCAAACCAAACATCTCCAACTCCAGTATATGCGTCACGGTAGTGGTGTTGAACGTTCATTTCCGGTCACCTCAAACTCATCGAATGGCACCGTGGGTGAAAACATTTTTTATCGGCAAGTATTGGGGCGATAACGCGAGCGATCCTCATCAAGCAGAATGTTTGGGAACTGATTTTTTTTTTTCATTCTACTTTATCGTCCCACCGTAGACTTTTTACCACGATTCCTGTTTATGAAGCGGCCACCGTACATCGAAAACCACAGGTACGTATCGATGGACGAGCGGTTGCGTATTCCAACTTGTCCCCAGTGCATTCCAACTTGTCCTGTTCGTGCTCCTTCAGTGCAAACTCCCTACTGTATTCTTTGGATGTTTTTCGCTCCTGAATCTGTTAAATGTTTTTTTTTTCTCTTTGCTCTTTTACTTTTCATTTTTTACACTTTTCTTCCACTAGTACTATGCTACCTTTCCTTGAAATTTGCTACATTGGTAATGTCTGATCGATAAGTACACGCAGAAAGACAACAGAAATTTCCTTATAGCCTCAATCAGGTGTACAATAGAGCTGTACACCCAACACTTACTGTAATCAACCGTGCAAAACAAAGTTTTACTGCTAATACTAAATAAAATGTGAAAGTAATCCACAAACTAGAAGAAATCTTTATCTTTATCTTTTTTAATAAATTCCATGTACCATGTAAAGCATGTTTAACTTAGTTTTACATAGTTTTTATTCTAGCCTTACTTTCTGGCCTATATAATGGGGCTTATGAACAATAAATCTTTCATGTCTACTTGCACAGATCTGTTACAGGAGTGGTTACAAACATTCAAAATCCAGTTGTCTTCTGCGATACATTGTAACCTCAAATATTCACTTTCTTTGCTTCTTTTATGTTAAACAAAATTATTACTTCCCAACTCCTTCCCCAAGACTCCACCTGTCCCATTCAAACCCTTCACTCTTTCACACGTGACCGTCGTGATGGATGCACGTGTATGGAATGCAAACTAAAAAATAAACAAATAAATAAAAAAACCGTACCATCTAGTTATGTAGCGAACTTTTTTCGATGCAGATATCAGCTCATTTCTATACTGTTTTTTTATTCTTCTCGTTCTTTCTTTACGTTTACCTCTGTATTTGGGATTTTCTGCTTGTCCGTAGAAAACTGCTATCCAAAGACCTACACGCTTGCTTTTATCCTTATTACTCGACTACTACATTAAATCGTATAGCTCGTTTTACTAATAGGGCTCCATCTAAAGAAGATCTTTCTCCGTCAAGGTATTTATGACATATTCAACTAAATTTATTTCTCACACAAACACACTCTTTCGCGCGCTGTCTCTGTCTTGCTTTTTCTCTTCCTCTTCCTCTTTCTCTTTCTCTCTCTCTCTCTCTCTCTCTCTCTCTCTCTATCTCTCCGTCTGTCCGTCTCTGTTTTGTTTTTATCTGCTATTTTTTTTTCACTCTCTTTCGTTCGCTTTCGTTCGCGTTGTGCCGCTCCCAGTGAGCAGCTTCTTTCTTCTCGTGTTCACAACGTAACTACAGAAAGTTTGCGTTATTCTTGTTTGGTTTCGTTTTACAACTTTCACTACTACTGCCACTGTGCGACTACTACTGTTATAGCGTTTAAACGGCATTGTATCTGTTTTAGGTGTGCAACTAAATTCGTGCAACCTGTTATGGTTTATGTCTTGATTTCGAAAGCTTCCATGCTTGTTTGGAGCTTTCCGTAACCTTACTGTAACGATCGGTCTGTTCACTTTGATCACCTTTATTTTCTGTTCCTTTTGATTGTGATTGCAGCTCGACTGACTGAAAATAGGTGTCTATTTTTTTTTTAATTCTCTTCATCTATTGAATGATTAGTCTTGTCTAGTCTGAAAACGAGTTTTAAGTTACTGTTGGTTGAACACTTTGCTGATCTGCTTTTGTTTTGGTTCTTTAAGCATGTCACTTGACCGAAATGCTAGAGTGTTTCATTTCTGAATTGGCTAGCGCCACTTATTGGCATATTGCACGAACTTAGTTGTTGACCTGGATTTTGTTACAGTACTAGAACGGATAAAGGATTACAAAGACATGAATAATTGAATCAATAAAGACTCTATTGCACTAAAGATAAAGATAATGTGTTGCATTCAAAGTGTTGTTGTGAACTGTAAATCATGTTTTAAAACATAAATCTATTTCATCCGAGAGGTGTTTTTGGAATATCACTGAATATCATTCAAAATATTTTCAATTTTTGCTACCATTACAACGTATTTCTTTAAACAAGTTTATGACTTTAGAAAACATGAACCGAACACCATTTAGTATGGCTTATTATAAATTCTACAACTAAGAAATCAAACGACTTAATTGCCCGCGTTCAATTTCCTTGAATTATTTGCTACGGATATAATTACACCACTTCTGCAAATTCCTGCCATACAACTTAATAATAAAAGCATACATAAAACGTTCCAAACTCTTTGTACAAATTTACTCTATACTTTGACATATTGTTTCCGTATATGGTATGTGATTGTCGTGCATTTTGCTATGTTTGAATTTGAAATTCTTTTGGCTGCAATCAACACTCAGAAACAGAAACAAAACATTAACACACCTATACCGTACCTCCTTGTGCGATGAGTATCACACACCATCGAGCGTTCCGAAACAATGAATACCCATTGACGTACCTGACATGTCCGCCAACTGCCAGCTCCGTATGCTGATCGCCTGTTTTTCCCCCTTTATCTGCCCAGTTTGTCAGGTACGGGCCCGTTCGGTGGAAGCTGCCAGATACACGGACCGATTCAGCTGCCCCATTCGGAGTCGGAGGAGCTGTCGATGTCGACGGCGGCCGATACGGCCGTCCCGTCCGGCATCAAGAGTCCCGCGTTCAAGCAGCCCGCCTTCTCACACTCCGTCTGCTCGACCGAGGTGCACCGCAGCTGCTTCTGCGTGCGGTTCATCGCCGAGCACACCAAAATGCTGGAAGACTCGACAAAGGTAAGCCAAAACAGCCGCATTTTGACAACAGATTGTAGATACATCTTAGACTTTAAGGTAGGATTAGGAATCCGCGATTAATGAAATCCATTAATGCCTAAAATCTTAGGACTTCCTGGAGTTATCCAAGAAACCTTACACTAGGTTTCCTAAGTCCTAAGATTTTAATCATTAAAGGATTTCATTAATCGCGGATTCCTAATGTCAACCGATACAACCAAAAGTTATTGATCATGTTCAATTAGTGCTACAGAATTTGATTTCTCTTACTCCAATTTTCAATCAAGAAACACTTTAATCTTCAAAGAATGTTTAAATTATTATTTCAAGATCCATGAATGATTCTATACTACTTGAAGTTGGAGAAATTGCGCCACTTGATAATAGATATGACATCCCCGTTTGTACCGTCTCTCCGCAGGTAAAGGAAGACTGGAAGTACGTCGCCATGGTGCTCGATCGACTGTTTCTGTGGATTTTCACGCTGGCGGTGCTGGCCGGCACGGCCGGTATCATACTGCAGGCACCGACGCTGTACGACGACCGGATACCGATCGACAAGACGTTCGACGAGCTGGCCACATCGACCGTCGTGCGCTGTCCCCCGCAATAACGCTCGCCGGCACTGTTGCAGCTACCGGTCGGCTTCAGTTTCGGGTTCGGGCTGCTGCTCGTGTGTGCCGCCGCCCTCAGTAGCTGCCTTTTCATGTACGCCCGGCTGCGGGTCGCACGGTGCAGCCTGCCGGCCAAACCGAGCCTGGACCTGGACGTGGCGAAGCAGGTGGGCCGCATGGTAGGAACGAACCGCCACCATCACCACCAGGAACCAAGCTGTGTGGCGGTAGAGCGGTGAAGAGTGTAGCCTGTCCACCGGAGTGTCTGTCATGCAGTCGTTTAACTCTGCCATCCTGGCCTTTCCTCAGCAATCTAGCAAACAACCGAACGCTAGACCGTCAATCATCTAGAGGGCACTGCACACAGCTCCCGGCAACAGTTGTAGCACGGGATCAGTTTTACTGGCCATTTTGCGTTCATCTTTCACTACCGGTACGTAGCACGACCGATTGGCACGGAGTGTTTCAGCGAGCAGGCAAGGACACGAATGGCCGATCGATGTGGTGCTGAACGCCACTGCAGTTTTTAGCTTATTTCGACTGTACATATTTCACACGGTGACATGTGACACGACTCTGCGAGGAGAGGCAGCATGAAAGCATCGAAGCGCGCATTAAAGCAAGCATATAACAGCCGACAAAATTTATCAGCAAAAAAAAAGGTAGATAACTACACTCACATCCGTAAGCATAACAAAACACACTCGTCAAACAGTATTATATAGATACAGATAATAACTACAAGAGTTAACATTTAAGAGTAAGGTTTAAACGAGTAGAATTTTTATGTCTATAAAGAATAATACCAAACAAAAAAAAGAGAGGGAGACAAGAGCAAAAGAAAAACGGGACAAGTGAAATGCAATATTTTTTTATCGAACTATGCACAAAAAAGCAAAAAAAAATTGCCCCTTGCCGGAAACTTTTCTGGGCCAGATTTGACAGCGGACAAGCTTCATTTTACACACGTGACGTAGGAAACATGTAACGGAAAAAAACAACAAACAAACAAACAAAACAAATTATTAACGATGAAATAATAATAATGAAAACATACACACAAACACTGCTGACACAAATTTCGGATATTTCTTGAAAAGAGAAACCGGTTAGAGCGCAATAGAGGTGTTCAACCAATAATCGAAAAACAGAAAGAGATCTACAAAAGAAAAAAGAGAGAGCGAGAGAGAGAGGAGCAGAAGATAACATCACAAATGGCTTACATGAGCATGAAAACAGCAAAAACAAAAACCTATATCGGGAAGCATTATTGAAAACAGCAAACGCAGAAGGTAACAAGCAAAGATAAAAGATATTTAAAACGGGAAGGAAAAGGGAAAACAACAAACAGGTATCATAGTTTTAAACGGGAGTAAGGAAAGAGAGAAAAAAAACAAGGGAAACGTTTAATGGGAAAAACGATTAAAAATCAGTATAATAAAAAAAAAGATAGGCAAACAAAATAGGACAACTGCTGTTGCTGTTATGTGGTTAACAAAATTTAAACGAAAAAAAACGTGGTAGACACAAATGTTTAGATCCACCTTATTCCAAATATGTTACGTCTAGCGTAGTATCTTATAACCGGCGTAATCATACGTACATCATAGCAAAATTGGTGCGAAATGTGTTAAGTTAGAGATTGTTCTTTTATATACTGTACTGTCTAAGTTCTAGTACCCATGTATTGTGTGCCGTTGACTTTTTAAACTCCATGTGTGTATGAGAGTGTGTGTGTGTGTGTTTGCAAGTGTTTTTTAAGTAGAAATGCCACGAACCACGAAAACTCAATAATCAGATGTAATAGGAAATACAAAGTGAAAGGGTAAAATTCCTAGTGAGACTATGTTAAAAGTAAACCAAAAAAACGCACACACAAACGCATACAAAAAAAAACACACACACACACACACAAATACATTGTCACACAGAGGAAGGAAGCGAGAAGGGAAAAGGTAGCTTTAAAGCATACAACGCAACACAAAGAATCTTGCTCAATTAATACGCTACACTTGTTGTACCGGTTGCATAGTGGGAAATAGTAAGTGTCGCGCCTAGCAGGCGCCGGGCGCTAGTATTATCCTTAAGACTCTTTCCCCAATCAGTTTCCACTTAGGTCGGTCGGCTCTGGCTCGTCAGTTAGACGTTGGTATTTGGTGTGTCCCCGACCGAAGGCCCCGGGCCTGATTGCGGAGCGACTCGTTTAGATTGCGTCGAGAGGGAATGAGAGGGAGAGAGCGTTAAAACTACGACAGCAACAACAAAATACAATGAAAAACACATACTGCCAGCGATTAATAGCATTGTTAAAACGAAGGAAACTTGGTCTTTTTTCTAGATGCACCTATAATTGCCGTTTCGTTTGGCGCGCGCGCGCGCGTACATGCGTTCAGCAGCAGGAGTGGGTTTAGAGTGGGGCAAGATGGCGGCAAAAAACCAAGCTCAAGATAGATACATTTGTGATTTCGTACCTTGGACAGTTAACAGTGTGGGACAAGTTGTATAATTTTAACATGGTTTTTATAGCTTAATTAAGGTGATTTCGAAAACAAACTTCACGGACTGTAGCCAACCATCGATAGTTGTCCACCGCTCAATATATGGTTAACAAAGGTAAAGAGACATCGATCTGGCCGTCGGTGTCGTTGCGCTTTTAGTTTAGTAAACGGAACGCTTCATTCTCGTGCGTTACTACGCTCTATTTGTCGCCTTAGTAAACAATGATTTGTGCATCTGCAAGAGAAAGAGAGAAAGAGAAAGAGAGAGAGAGAAAGAGAGAGAAAGAGAGAAAGAGAGAAAGAGAGAGAGAGAGAGAGAGAGAGAGAGAGAGAGAGAGAGAGAGAGAGAGAGATAGAGCGATAGAGAGAGAGAGGAAAGATAGAGGTATATTATTAGAGCCAAGTGTCATGTTGCAATACAAAAACGAAAGGATGGAGAGATAAGACATTTGCAATCTTGCTCCACTATACGCAAGCAATGATGGGTGGTTTATGTTAGTGTCGATTTGTCGAAACAGACCTAATTTGTCGAAACAGACTCAACACAAAGGTACATATTGCTTTTCTTACACGCAACGAGAACTGAGTATTGATAAAACCTAAAACAAACACACACAAACTAAAACAGCTGTACCCAGACTGCACGTGCTCACATACAAACACTCAATCATCGGAAGCAGTGAAATGTTTTGGTTTGTTTATTTTTGATTATTTTATAATTCTGCAAATAGAAAACTTATCTTTACAGAGAGCAAAAGAAAACACAAATCAAATATGTATAACAATTTACAATTAGTGGAAACAAAGCACATGGTGCTCATTGACATGTGAGTGCAAAAGAAAGAACAAACTGAACAACTAACGAACGAACAAACGAACGAGCGAACGAACAGACGAACGAACAAACCAACAAACCAAACCAAACAAATACTAATAAATTAAAAAAAAATCCCCTTAACGCAAAACAAGTTGGGCAAATTAAAACCCTCTAAAACGCGTGAGGTTGAACGGTAATCGTTTTCAAGTCCTCACATACCCGCCCACCTATCCATCCCATAACCATCCTCTCCTTCCCTTTCCCTCATTAAAGATGTATGTATAAATCGGGTAAAATCAAACTAAACTAAACGGAAACATAAAATAAAGCAAAAAAAAAAACACTAAGATAAAGTAAACTAAAGTAAAAGTAAACGACAACAGAAGCTGAAACACACACACATACACACAGCACGTAATTCATGGTTAACAGAAACAAATAAATCAACAACAACAAAAATTGGCACTCTTTCAGTGTGCGTGCGTGCTAGTGCGTGTTGGTGTGTGTGCGTTGGCTATGAATGATAACGGCAAACAACAACAACAAAAAACAACAACAACAATAAAAAGGCAAAACATCCTAGTAATTGCAAATAAACCGGCATGACGTTTCGTGTAACAAAAATTTGTGTGTGTGTTTTGTTTCTGTTCAAATGATTTTAATGCGAGAAATTTACATTTTTGCCTTTACTGGAGCGAAAGGGCTTGTTGGGCGAGGAACATACTTTAGATTCTAAATGGTAAAAATGTGTGTGTTTTTATAAAATATTCTCTATTAAACTTATTATACTAAGTTATTTAATATTACTAACTTAATATTAAACTTTTTGGTTCTGCGATTGTCGCAAAAAGTTCTGTGGTTGTCGCAAAAACTTTTGCGGTTGTCGCAAAAAGTTTTGCGATTGTCGCAAAAAGTTATGCGATTGTTGCAAAAAGTTCTGCGATTGTCGTAAAAAGTTATGCGAATGTCGCAAAAAGTTCTGCGATTGAATTGCAACCAAGAATTTTGCGACCAAGAATTTTGCGATCAAAATTTTTCGACCAAGAATTTTGTGACCAAAAATTTTGCGACCAAGAATTTTGCGACAAAGAATTTTGCGACCAAGAATTTTTCGACCAAGAATTTTGCGACAAAGAATTTTGCGACCAAGAATTTTGCGACCAAGAATTTTGCTACCAAGAATTTTGCGACCAAGAATTTGGCGAAAAATAATTTTGCGAACACAAATTTTGCGACCAAGAATTTTTCGACCAAGAATTAACGCAAATTTTTTTGCGATTGTGTATACAGTAGAACGTCGATTATCCGGGGACGGATAAACCGGCGGGCCGCTTAGCCGTGCGCATAAATCTGACAACTTTGCAATCGTGGCGAACATTTAAAACAACAGTGAAGTTCGTAAGCATTATTTTTGTGCAGCTACCTAGTGTAACAATGGGTATAAGTCCATACTTTTACCCATATGAGGGTTGTAATAATGGGTATAGGTATTGGTTAAGTTAGAGTTACGGTTAGGAATGTAAGTGTATGTGTAACTGATTAAGGGGAATAAAGCAGTCGTTAATTAGCAGCCAACTCAAGAGGATCATTTCTTACACTAGTGTCTAGTGCTCTACTCGAACTTCATTTTTGTTCATCAACAGTTGTTAAACCTACTTAAACCAGTTAGTTGTTGATGACAATTATAGTATAATAATGATTAATCGATTGAATCATAGTAAATTGTTAGTAAAACTAGTGAATTTTATAACTGTTATATGAATTTGACATTTATTGGACTATTACAGTCTGCTCCCGAGTTACGCGGTTTCTGCGTTCCCGACGAATCCGCGTAACTCGAATATC
>KI919620.1:29580-44206 GCA_000473525.2 Anopheles melas | reverse complement strand
ATCGGTAGGAATACAGATAAATCGGTATTTCTGGTCACTCTGGTCCGGTACGGGACCGCGATTGGTGCGGCTGTCATCGGCGCAGGAGGAATCACCCGACAGGGAAAAACAAAGCACTTTTCACCAAATCCTTCCACGAGTGGTGCATTCCATCGCGATACCGCATCTAGCCGGCGAACAGAAGCGTCTCCCAGCTCTCCGCCATCGTCCTCGGACAGAGAGAGCTGTCCGCTGGTTGCTCCCCGTGTGATCCGTCCGACGTCCCACGACACCCTCCGGCACACTTTCTCCTGGTGGTCAGTGCTTGCCAACGAAGCACACGCCATCACCAGCCAAGCGCGATGTCGGCAGCAGCGTGTACGGCCGTGCTGAAGCGAGAGTTCCCGTCGATCGATGGCGAGCTGCTGTCGTACGTGGAAACCGTCCTGCAGAGCAGCGCGGACGAGTTCGAGAACGGCGAGGAGGTGTACGAAGCGGTTGGCGAGATACTGCACGAGGTGGCACAGGACAAGTCCGAGGACGATGTGCGCGAGATTTGCGACAAATTTCTGCGGCTGCTAAAGCCCTCGAACGGCTCGCTCGGTGAGAATGGGGACGGGGAGGGCGATGGCGGCGGTGGTGGTGGAGGAGGTGGTGGCGGTGGCGGTGGCCCCAAGCACAAGAAGATTCTGTCCGCCCCGATCAATCTGGGCGAGATGGCGGCCACGCAGGAGATCGCGAACGACGACATACAGAGCATCTGGGTGGTGCAACGGGACGACAGCCTGAAGGTGGACAGCAAAAAGCTGGAAAAGGCGGAAGCGAAGCGCCAGCAGAAGCTGGAGAAGCGGCAGGAGGTGAAGGCGGCGGCGGCGGCCACCGCAGCGACGGCGCCGGTCCTGCAGACAGCCACCGCCTCGCAGGTGATCAGCAAGAAGGACAACAAAATGGAATCGAAGGGCACGAACCGGTCGATGGACATACGGATCGACAACTTCGACGTGTCGTTCGGCGACAAGACGCTGCTGCAGAACGCTGATCTGCTGCTGGCGTCCGGCCGGCGGTACGGGTTCGTCGGGCGGAACGGGCTGGGCAAGACAACGCTGCTGAAGATGATTTCCGGCAAGCAGCTGCAAATCCCCAGCCACATCTCGGTGCTGCACGTCGAGCAGGAGGTGGTGGGCGACGATACGACCGCGCTGGACAGCGTGCTCGAGGTCGACACGGTGCGGACGGAGCTGCTGCAGCGCGAGCGGGACCTGAACGCGCAGATAGCGGCCGGCTCGACCGACGCCAATCTTGGCAACGAGCTGTCCGAGGTGTACAATCAGCTGCAAACGATCGAAGCGGACAAAGCGCCGGCCCGTGCCTCCATCATCCTGAACGGCTTGGGCTTCACGAAGGAGATGCAGGCGCGTGCGACCCGCACTTTCTCGGGCGGGTGGCGTATGCGACTCGCGCTGGCCCGGGCCCTCTTCTCCAAGCCCGAGCTGCTGCTGCTCGACGAACCGACGAACATGTTGGACATCAAGGCAATCATCTGGCTGGAGAACTATCTGCAGAACTGGCCCACGACGCTGCTGGTCGTGTCGCACGACCGGAACTTCCTCGACACCGTGCCGACCGACATCCTGTACCTGCACTCGATGCGCATCGAAACGTTCAAGGGTAACTACGAGCAGTTCGACAAGACGCGCACCGAGCGGCACAAGGCTCAGCGCCGCGAGTACGAGGCACAGCTGGCCCACCGGAACCACGTGCAGGAGTTTATCGACCGGTTCCGGTACAATGCGAACCGGGCGGCGAGCGTACAATCGAAGATTAAGGTGTTGGAAAAGCTGTAAGTTGGAGTTTATGAGGGGGTTTCATTGTTTATTTCACGAACACTGTTCTTTTGCGTTTTAGGCCCGAGCTGAAACCGGTCGAGAAGGAGATCGAGGTGACGCTGAAGTTCCCCGAGGTCGAACCGCTCAATCCGCCGGTGATGACGCTGAACGAGGTGCAGTTTAAGTACAGCGCGGACAAGGTGATATTTACCAGCGTCAATTTAGGTGCTAATCTCGACTCGAGGATATGTATCGTGAGTAGAACGGATCATTCAGCCAAAGGTAACACAAAGCCAATAATTCCGTAATTTTTGTAGGTCGGTGAAAACGGTGCCGGTAAGACGACGCTGCTGAAAATCGTGGTTGGCCTGCTGCAACCGACCGGCGGGCTGGTGCACATGCATCGTGGCCTTCGGCTCGGCTACTTCTCCCAGCACCACGTCGACCAGCTCGACATGACGGTGAACAGCGTGGAGCTGCTGCAGAACGCGTACCCGGGCAAACCGATCGAAGAGTATCGGCGCGTGCTCGGCAGCTTCGGCGTTTCGGGCGATCTGGCGCTGCAGGTCGTCGCCAGCCTGTCCGGGGGGCAGAAATCGCGCGTCGCGTTCGCCAAGATGTGCATGGGCCGACCGAACTTCCTCGTGCTGGACGAACCGACCAACCATCTCGACATCGAAACGATCGAGGCGCTCGGCAAAGCAATCAACAAGTACACCGTAAGTGGAGGGGGTGGCCCTGTTTGCATTTTAATGTGCTATTTTTATTTCGCTTTGCGCTTTAAGAATAATTACAATTTTCTTTTTTTACAAACACACACACACACTCACGCACACTGTTTCGATTATTCTATTTCGCAGGGTGGAGTTATACTCGTGTCTCACGACGAACGGCTGATTCGCATGATTTGCAAGGAGCTGTGGGTTTGTGGCGGCGGTACGGTCAAGAGTATCGAGGGCGGATTCGACGAGTACCGGAAGATTGTGGAGCGCGAGCTGGAAGCATTGGCTGCGTAATGTTCTCCTGCTAATACAACTAAAACCCCCTTAAACTGGACCTACCATCTCCCAACCTACCGTCACAATAATAAGTCTCGCTCTGTTTCTGTTCGTACTAAAGCAAAATCAGATGAAAGCATGACCCGTGATTTCCGATTTGCATAGCGAAAGGGTCACGGGTAAGCAGACAGACGGTTTTTCTTGTTTTGTTTTGTTTAGTAAATTCCCTACCACCTAGTTTACTACCCGATCGGCCTACCCTTGGTATCGTGCAAGCGGGGAGCAAGCGGGGAGAGAACACATAAAGTGCTACAAAATGGGACAAGGGAAACGCTAATGCATATACTAGATCAAAAAAAAGGGGGAAACGAAAAGCGTAATACAAAATGGTTTATAGTAACAGAAGAAATTAAAACGATCTTTTCTACCTAAAATCATAAAAAAGGCCGAAAGAAACCAGCCGACCATTTTGCGATCCAGGTTTTACCAAAAATTTACGCTCATTATACCCTCCGGCCGTTCGATGCGGCCTTCGGTTAAAATTTTCGCTATTAATCCCTCCAACCGTGCCTTCGGCCCACCGGTATCGATACGGTTCAGCGCACTCATGTAATCTCCCTGCAGCACGCGCAGCACCTTGAGGAACTGCTTCCCGTACGCGGCATGCAGCTCCGAACCGGCCGTCTGCAGAAATTCCGCTATCAGCGTTGCGCAGATGTCGGGCTGGGGGAAGCGGTTCAGTATGTTGGTCAGCCAGCGCCACCCGTACTCGAGCCCATGCGGATGGGGCGTCGGATCGTCCTTGCGCGGTACGGTCACGATGACGGCGGCATACAGCCGGGCCAGACCGGACATGCGCTTCAGGTACTGGTCTTGCTTTTCCAGCACGCCACCGTCGGCGAACCGGTAGCCAAGCGTTTTCAGGAACTCTTCCTGACTTTGGCCCTCATGCTGGGGCAGATAGTAGGGCACCAGGTACGGACATTCGCGGTGCAGGTAGGCGAGGAAGAACCGACCAAAATCGGGGAACCGTTGCCAGAGCGCGACGGCAATGGCTGCCACCGGGAAGGCGGCACTCGCGTTACTGGAAATGCTCGTGTCCGCTTGGCTCTGCATGGGAAAGAAGAAAGATGTTTAAAACGGTCTTTTGGGAATCAAACACCTTAAAAAGCATCTTACCACAAACTTCTTGGCCAGTAGCATCGTACAGTACGTCCGCCCGAGAGGATGTCCATTGATCGATACCATTCCGTCGCCCGCCTTTACGTTCTGTCCACTCAGCAGGGCCGCCAGCTTGCTGTACTTGTCGATAAAGTGTTCCCGGTTGACGGCCGATATCGCATTGACCGGCACGTTGATCGCTTTCTGGCAGTTGAACCGGTACGTTTTCATGGACGGATCGTCCATCAGCTGCTTCACTGCCGTCTGGTGCTGCTCGTAGAAACTCTTGATTTCGTTGTAAAACTGTAAACATTCGGGCGAGACCGGCTGGAAGAAAGGTTCGTTGTCTACTGCCTGTGCGGTTGGATCTGCTGGTGCTGCCGCACTGGATCCGTCCGTGCTGTCGGTTGGTTTTGCGTCAGCCTGCTGTACGGTTGGCTGCTGAGCGGCTGGAACAGGTGCTTCTGCCACCTTTGCCTGTTCCTGCTCTTGTTGCTGCTGTAGTTGCTGCTGCTGTTGCTGCTGTAGTTGCTGCTGCTGCAGTTGCTCTTGCTGCTGCTTTTGGCTTGCTTCGATTTGGGCCAGTATTTCCGTCACCTCCACGTTCACCTGATCGAGCTGCCTGCAGTAATCGGCCGCCTGATCGACCTCCACCTGACTAACCTCCTGGTTGGCATTGATCCCCTGCAGCAACTGCTCGAAATCCTTCTGCAGTGCCCGGATCGCCTTTTTCTGGTTTGTAAACTTGGTCGCATGCTGCACACCGATCACCGTCAGCGCTTTGGTGAACGTTTCCGTGCCCACGCGGAACTGCCCGATCGACTGGCGTACCGTCTCGATGAGCTGCGCCTTTCTTCGCATCTCCTCCTGTCGCCGCTTCAGCTGTGTCTGGATGTCGTTCAGTCTTTTGTTTTCTTCCTCCATCTGGGCTTGCCGTTGGGCAGCCGCTGCCTGGGCCAACTTTTCCTGCTCCCGGACCGCGTGCAACAGCCGCTGCTCCGAGTCTTGCACCTTGCGGGCGACATTGAGGCTGGCCTCGTGCAGGCTTTTAGCAAGCTGTGCTTCCCGCTGCTCGTCGGCAAGGCGGATTTTGTTGTGCCGCTCGGCGAGCGCCTTCTGGACGCTGGCCAACCGTTGCCGCTCGAGCTCCTGCTGGTGCAGCTTGGACTGGACCGCGGTACAATCCGTCGGATCGGAATGCTTTATGGCGGTGAACTGTGTTGTGACGGGGGCACTCTTCTTTTTCTCCTCCGATTTGGGTGTACCATGGATCGAGCTCGGACCTTCGTTCGAGACGTTCGGGTCGTTCTCTTTGGTTGTATCATTGCTATCCACGGCCGCCGGAAGGATCGATATGGAAACTTCCCTCCTCGAAAGATCGGCACAGTCCGGTCCGATTGTGCGTTCCTTGATTAGTGGCGACAATTTGGCAGCATTCCTCAGGGCGGAAAGCTTCATCGAGTCAAAGCCGGACAGCAGGTCTTCGATGTTTAACTGCAAAGGAAGAGTTAATATGGTAGGGTAATTAGATTATTAATTATAACGTATATCTAGCTTCACATACGTCATGTTTAGATGACATGGTATTCGTGATATTTTTACTATATCTATAATTTTTCAATGAAGAAACCCGAAAGCGCGCAACCAAGCGCTAGAAACGTAAACAACCGACTGATGTTTGTGTACGTTTGTTGCATGACAGCTGGCTGTCAAATCGAGTCGACCAATGGAGTCGACATACAGCTAAAATTTATATTTTTTAAAGTTTAAAACGTTTTTAATCATATATTTTCCAATTTTTTGCTTAACGCATTGAAAAACACTCAACTTTCATTAATTGCTTATTTTCATCGTATTTTTTAAACATTTTTACATGATGCATACCTTTGTATGCTTACCTTGATATTGTTTACAACTCGCTCGCGATGACGTTTCATCGAATTTGATGCCAAAAAAACAACGTGTGCGTGTGCTAGAAAGCCGGCTAGCAAGTTTTCCTAAACCATGGCTCAACAAAAGGAAATTTACGATTATCTTCGTTCCGTGGACTGCTGCAGAGTGTGCTGCTTGCGATTCCTCAAAGGTACCAAGGAAGAGTTTGTCGACATTGATGCCGCATTGAAGAAGGTTGGTAGCGCAAAGAGTAACCCGGCGGAACGAATTGTTCACAATTCTAACATGTTGTGTTTCCTTCTATTAGCGAGATCTAGAACCGGCGGATCAAGAAAATGGGGAGCACAAAGCAAAAAAGCTGAAGGAAAATATATGCATCGCCTGTCTGGGCCTGTTCGATCTCGACCGAATTGCGACGCTCGCCTGTGAGGTGAAGGAACACGCGGCCTACCAACAGTACCGGTGTGAGGCCGGATTTCTTACCTCCATCTCGTTACCGATCGTGCTACACCTTCGACAGCTTGCCCTGTGGTTCGATGTGGTGGACCGCTTTCCGCAAACATTCTTCCCCGGAACGGCACCCGACATTGCGGTGAAGGATGCGCTCAAAATGATTATCATACACCAACTCGAACGCACCCTCGAGAAACCTTTTTCTGTGGACGGTGTAATGATAAACGTACCGTACGCCTACGCAAACGAAGAGGAAGAGCTGCGCACACTGGAACAAGTAAGCCCGGGTGTGTTTGCCAATCGAAAAGCTAACAAACACACGAAGAAGGAATTTATCTCCAGAAATGCGTTTGAAAAACACTTTACACCGAACATGATCAATGGCGATCGGTTCCGGAAGCACTACGCGGTACCACCGGTGTCGTCGGAAGAGGTAGGACTGGTACGGGGAGAGCTTTCGTTTACCGGGCCAACCATTTTTCTCGCCGGCCGGTACAACAAGTTTTCCCGAGAGCTTAGCCAAACGCCCTGGATGATTGATGGCAAGCGAAAGATGGCGGGGAGTGTGCAGGAAACGATCGGTGCCAGCGTTGCGCCACACTTTGGTGTCTCCGATGAACAGTTGATCTTTTCCTCCAGCGGCCGGGAGGATGTCGATGTGCGCTGTCTCGGCGAAGGGCGGCCCTTCGTGCTGGAGATTGTCGATGCCAAGACGGACCAACTGCCGGAGGATGTGGCGATCCGGATGGAGCAAGAGGTCGGCATATCGCAAACGGTTGCCATACGGGACATTCAGCTGGTGAAGCGGGAAGATCTGGTACACATACGGCACGGTGAAGAGGACAAGCGAAAGTTTTATCGGGCACTTTGCGTTACCGCCGAACCAGTTACGGAGGAGATGGTGCGGAAGCTGCGCATCGATGAACCGTTCGTGATGCAACAGGTGACGCCGCTGAGAGTGCTTCATCGGAGAACGCTACTGGCCCGACCCCGCACGGTGTACAGTGTGAAGGCGTTCGCATGTCGGGAGAATCCGCACGCGATGGTGGTCGATATCGTTTCCCAGGCCGGTACGTACATCAAGGAGCTGGTACACAGTGACTTCGGCCGGACGGGACCGAGCTTTCACAGCATAATTGGGTCGGAGATTGACATCCATGCGCTGGATGTGATGGCAATCGATCTGGATTGGCCGAAGAAGCTCAGACGGTGAAGATGGTAATCTAATGAAAAGCAAATGAGTAAACGAAGAATGGACATGTAAGTACATTTTGATGGTTATTTGATTACTGTTTCGTACTTTGAAAGAAATTGTATTGTATTTTAGTATAAGAATTATAAGATTAATCGTTTATCAGGTTCGCGTTGATACCGTTCAGCTACTCCCTACTGTCATACGTCGAGTATCGTCGGTAAAGGATCTGGGTGTGTGGCTGGACGAGAATCTGTCCTGTAATACACATGTTGACCATGTCATCAACAAGCCCAACAATGGGACTCATTACAAGTCTCGCGAATCCGCGATCCCCTATGCTTGAAGTATATGTACTGCTGCTAAGTTCGACATATCATGGAGTATGCCACTGTTGTTTGGTCTCCTACAGGCTTGACAGCGATGGCCAGGCTGGCCACGGTTACTCCCCCTTGAAGAAAGACATTCCCCCATCCGTGCATGTTTCATCTCAGCTCTCCTGTGAAATGTACTTGATGTTCCATCTCTCCTTTCCGCCATTCCTCACTATGCGCCCTTCTCGTCGTCTTCGTGACAGACCTCCCCTATCTATGCCATCCCGCCAGACCCGCTACGGTTCGAACGATCCTTTTCTCCGAGCTCTACTGGCTTTTAACAAAAATGAATAAAATATGGCATGGACCATATGATTATGAACAAAATGACACAATTTTTAATGGATTTATATAGTTATTCGTCTTTTTTATAATTTACTTTAATAAGCATTTTTAACCTGATGTGAAATATCTCCTTATAATGTACATAAATCCACACAATAACTGAAATGTTCTTACTGTAAAAAGATTCATAAGATCTTGGATGAATTTATCGTGAATTCTATTCGATATTCAAATGTTCCTAACACAACAAAGTCGTATCCGATCCTAATTACGAATATATATTCCTTAATATGTCCTGTTGCTTAGTGCTTTTGACTATTTTATACGATAAACTGTTAAAACCACACCTATTACATTATAATGAATACACTCAGCTTGTCACACACCCCAAAAACCACGTGCTTAATAAGGAAAAGGGATCGTGAAATATCTCCATATGCACAAACACACCTACGGGGCAGGCTTAAGCCTTCCTTGCTCTCTGTGCTCCCGGTTAATTAAGAGTCCCATTGAACGGGTTAAACGCCGTTGATCCGCTCTGGGCCGTAAACCACAGGCCCAGCAGTGGAAAATCGCTACCTTATCAATCATTAAACCGTACCGGATCGCTTTCCGCTTCGAGCGATGAGGGTGAAAAGGTATGCTAATCCCCTCGGTCAATGCATGACTACTCCCTCCGGCACACACACTTGTTCGCGTCGCCTCTGCCCATCCTTTAGTCGATTGTGCAAACACAACTGGCGTCGAAATCAACACGCCTTCCAACCCTCCGGTGCCTGTTTTAATGGTATTTGATGATTTGCAGGACTTGACACAGGTTTTCGGACGGTCGAGCCCACCGGACACGTCGCTCGAGCGATTCAAAGTCAACCATTTCCAGCTGAAATGAGGGAAAAACCGGAACTGTAGACAACTTCTTAGCAAACAGAATCTGTCCAATACCTCATCACAAGGGTCCTGCTCCCGGTCGAGCGAGTTGATGAAGCGCTCCGAGAACGCCACTATCCCACACCACGTCCGAAAATCGATCTGCAGCTCATTGAACGGATCGTAGTTCAGCTCCAGCAGCTCCCGGATGGCAGCGATCCGCTCGGGCGTCCCGTGAAACCCGAGCGCCTCGTGCAGCGCCTTGTCGAAGCAGTTCATCGGGATGTACCGGGTCACGTCCGCCAGCAGGTTCCGCGTACTATCTACCTCGAGCGGGCCCGTCTCCGTCTCGGGCAGGGAGTCACTGTCGACGCTCTCCAGTGCGCCGGACGCCTTCGGTTCCTCCCGGGGTAGATTGCGCGCAAAGATGCGATGGTACAGCTGCTTGCGGTCGTTGCTCAGTACGACGTGATCGTGCAGATACTCGATCGGGGTCATACCTGCAAGTAAAAGGGTGTTGTATTGTGCGCTAGGATATTGGATTATAGGGCATGAAGAATCGTGGGGATCATGAACTATCTAGACAGGGTGCAAGATACAATACGGGTTAGCTTGCGGGTATCGATAGGCAGCTCGAATCGGGCCGAAGATCTCGAGTACTTCCGGGGCAGATCGATCCACTTCTCGTAGTCGACGTCACTGAGCTGCTTCGCCGAACGTTGCAGCGTTCGGACGGCATCCGTTTGGAAGTTCAGCTTGTCCATCGTTGCCGTGCGGAAGGCTTCCCTGATGGCGCGTCCTTTCTGCAAGAAACGAAGACGTCCAGGTATTATTTGGGAAAGCTATTCAAAATGGCGCCATGATTCCTGCACTAACATAACGCTCGAAGATCATCTCGACGATGTCGATGTTGAGACCGCGGCGCAGCAACCCGAGCGACTCGTCGTCCAGAAAGCAGTCCTCCTCGGCCGGCTGCCCCACCCCGCCCTGATGAGTGCCACCCGCACCGAAACCGGCCGGAGGTGTGAGGTCCTGCGTCAGGCTGAGCAGACACTTGCCGGTCGGCACCAGCGACGGCCGGGCCGAGTAGTTCGGCGAGTCCGGATCCATCTTGGCGATCTGCGTCTCCGGGTCCTGGTTCGGCACGAAGCTGATCGTTTGCGTGAGCTGCTTGGACTTTTTGCGCCGCTTGCCGCGCCGCCTCGGTGGGTCCTCCTCCCCATCGTCCATCGCGTTGATACAGGTCATCGGTTGTGGCGGCCCCCGCTCGGTGTCCGACTCGCCCCGCAGCCTCATCTCGTCCGGGCCGCCGACGCCCGCACTGCGTCCGGTATCGTCCGCGACGGCCGACTGGGCATTGGGCCCACCACCTGCTCCCCCTGCACTGCTGCTGCCGGCCGGTCCTCGCTCGCCCCGCTCGCCACCGTACCCGAGTGCCAAGCTGCCTCCAACGCCACCACCACCACCACCACCACCACCATCATGCAGCTGACTCGGGCTCAGCTCGGAAGACGCGTTCCAGTAGAGCGTCTCCTGGCTGTGGCTGCGGCGCAGGTCCAGTATCAGCTGCTTCCGCTCCTGCCCGTTGGCCGTCTGCGGTTCCGGCGTGACGCACCGGCGCGCCAGATGCGACCCGCCCACACTGGCACGCGTTCGGCCGCTGGCCACCGTCGGTGTCGGCGTCAGCGGTCGCGAATCCGTGTCCGTGTAGCGCCGAAAGAACTCCTCCGGCACGTGGTCCGGCAGCTCGGTACCGTCTGCGCCCGGCGGCCGCGTCCTGCCGTCCGCCTCGGCCCGGGCGCCACCACCATCCACTGCCGCCATGGTGGTTGGGCCGCCGCCGCCGCCGCCCGCTCCGTGCCCGTGCAAATTGGCCACCTTGGCCTCGGTGATCCAGGCGTCCTTTGCCAGCCGGACCACATTTTTCACCTCCTGCGCCGCCGGATGATTGCACAGCACCGAGCAACCCTTCGAGTAGGGGTTGTACAGGCCGCCGAAGGGTCGCAGCGCCAGCGGTACCTGGCGCGTGATGGCGCACGGTGCCAGCACCGCCGGATCGAACTCCTTCTTCGGGCGCACGATCCGCTTCCGGGGGGAAGCGATCAGCCCCGTCTTGGTGGTGATGTTCATAGCTGGAAAAGGGGAAAGGTTAGAGGAAGTTCCGGTTACTTTCGTGCGGAGAAACTGATAGAAGTTGTGTGGGATTGAACTGTTTCGATACGACTGAATCGAAACGACTGTTTGCTATCAAACAACCTTCAGCGTCGCCCTTGACTACCGCACAAGGGACCGCGCGTTGCCAATGGTAATGAACTTTGCGCAATAGGTGAGCGTTTTCACGTGTTTGTTTGGCGGATATGTGTTTGATGCCATGTTCAAACAATCAATTTATTGGAAGTAGGGCCAAGGGTCATAAATAAACACTAATATCAATAAAAGAAGGACATCGACGAACCTTTAGCAAGAGTTTGACAGAAATTTTACTCAAATTTAGGACATGGTCAGCGTTTATTTCAAACTTTCAAAGTCCTATAATAGAAAAGATGCGACTATTGTTTATCAAAATAATTATAATCTTGTATAATGCCTGTAAGAAATCAACAACATCATGAACAGGTTAGGAAATAAATAAATTAATTACAATTACACCTAGAGAGCTATCAATCTAAACTGGTCGTCGTCATCTTGGTTCAACCACAAAAGAACCACACAAACCGAGACAATAACCATATCTAGCAATCGCCGTGTGACACTGGAAAAGCAAAATATAAAATGGGGTAATAACAAATTAAAGATGATGAATCGTTCGTTACCAGCACGTTGGCTGGAACGAGCCACATTTCTCGTCCATGTCCCTGCGTCTCGCGAGCTTGGGAATCAATCAAAAGCGGATAATCCAACAGAATAGCATTAACCTAACCTCAGGCTTCACCCAACCCAACGCATCTTGGTTGGTTATGCTAAATCACAGTTAACAGCGTGCGATAAGGGGAAAGAGGACCCAGCGAAAAATGGGTTTTATGGTGGGCGTTTTAAAATTGCCACATAAAAAAAAGCCAAGAAACGGTCCACCGTTTTTGTTTTTTTTTTTGTATTTATATCAAAATCGTCCTTAAGGGGGAAAACTGCCCAACAACACCAACAACTTCATCAAACTGCACTTTCACTTTTTTCTGTTACCACCGTCTCCGGCTTTTCCCTCCTCCACCGGGCAGGATCGCGTGGCAGAAAGGAGGCCTTCTTTTTTCGCTCCCTTGTTTTCCCCCTCCCTCCCACTGGAGGTGGTTTAATTTTGAACGCAATTAATCTTCATTATGTGTTCGCGAGTTGGAAACCGGAACACGGGTGGGGTCGGCGATGGTGGGTAAGGCTCATAAAACGGCTCATGTCCGGACACATTGCACTAGCGGTGAGGTGGCAGGAGTTCAAATCAAAAACCCTAAAGTCATCACTTCCAAGAGTGAGAGAGAGAAAGAGAGGAAGAAAAAAGGGGTAGTAATGTACGGTTTTTCAATCTGGAATGTGGGTTTAAATAACGAGTCGAGTGATTGAGCGGCCGTGCGGTTTATGCGCGCTAACGCGTGCAGGATATTGAAGCGAGTGCGCCGGAGAGAGAGAGAGAGGCCATCCCTAAAATAGATTGAGACGATAAAAAGATTTAACTTGCAAGGGAAGGGAATCCTTGGTATGGCCCTAACACTAAAACTCCCAGCCTTTAAGCCAGGGTGGGTGTGAAGCCGTCAACGATGTGTATGTATCCCGATATCAATTTTCATGGGATTACACAAAACAGCAAGCGAAAGGAGGGACTTTTCAGCCTACAAAACCTACTAGCACACTTGTAGGAGTTAATGGGCGACACACTCAGCGGGTGCAGCAGTATCAAAATTGATATCGAAATACAATAAACACACACACGGGCGGGGGGGGGGAGGCGACAATCTTGCAGGAACAAGCAATAAGATAAGCGTAAAGGGGAAGGTTGCAGGGAGCTTGTAATCCTGTAAGCATTGCGACGGCACAACGAACGTGGTGACAAGCTAATAAAGCAAACTGCCCACGTGGTGTGCGGGGTATGCTTCCGGTTGTCATGGCGACGGTGGGCGCGCGTGCTGCTATTAGCATCATCGTGTTGCTGCTGCTGTTGCTGCTGCCCGTGAGCTGTGACATGTGTCGTTGGGAGGGTGTTGGGTGTTTGGAAAGAAGATTGTTTGTTTTTACGGCCATTGACGTCGATTCGACACACATCATCAATCGAGATGAGGATTGGCTTAGTGTGTATGTGTCTTTGTGTGTTGGGAGATGGAAGATAAATCCAATAAATGAAACAATTAGTTGTTTAAATTTACACTCTATCAATTTGATCAACTTACTTACAAATGACATTTGATAAGCCCGTAGAGATGTTTTGTACCTTTTTTTGTGCCATAAAAAGGTATATTAAGGCCTGTAAGACAGTAGAAGAAGAGTCTACACGAATGTCATTACTACTGTCGGAACGAAAAATTGTAAACCTTCGATCATTATGCGCATCACACGCCTAATTTTGGACTGACAAAACTGTTTGGCTTTAGAAAGCCTGCGGAGTTCTTTAAGTGACAGCTCTCGCACGGGGACTTTAAATGCCCCCTGGAACTGAGGGATCTTGTTTTCTCCGGTGTAATTGCCACAATAGCTAACAATAAAGACCAAGCGAAAGGCATCGCTGAAGAAAGCCCTTTTCCCAACACCTAAGGACACCGTGTTTTGGCGCGTTTCGGTTACGTCATGTAAGCGGACAAAGGTCCCCAGAACGGTCGACACCTTTTTTTTTTTTGGCAAGACTTCTGTTGTTTGTCCAGCTTGTCATGCCGCTGCGTTCGTATGTTTCCCAGTGGATCAATCCCCTTGCAAACAGCCACACAACAATGGTCAACAGAAGCAAGCCAATTTGTCATTCGAGCGGTTCGAATGATGCGGAAAAAGAAAACATGATTTCGGTGTTTTTGTATGTTTTTTTTTGTGCGGAAGTAAACCTAGACCATGGTAGGGACAGAGGGAAGTTGTGGCAACGCCTTCCAATTTTGTTTGTGGGTAGTTGTTACATGGCATAAGAACTGAAAAGGTAACATATATCCTGTAAATTACTTCGAAATATTCGAAACGGTTCAGCTTAAATGATAAATGCTAGAATATGCATTAAAAGTGAGAATAAAATAACAAAAATGTCGATTGCAAGAAAGTCCAGAAATAAATTACTTCCACAAATCAAAGAAGCAAGAAAAACCAGAAAAGTCGAAAATTGACATATTTTGGCAAAACAAAAACAACACACACACACACACACACACACACACACACACACACACACACACACACAAAAGAACACCCCGTCGCAGAATGTTAAATGTACTGTAACGTGGTAGCCACGGTGGACACGATACGACAAATAAAACTCCAACGAACCGTGGTCACGTGCAGGCACTCAACAAAATTGAATCGGTCCGACGGCCACACAAAAACCGCCCGCAAGGCACCAAACGCTAACTGAAAGGGTTATCATCCGTCATTCGATGCTGGTGGAGGAAGGACAGGCAAAGAGATTGAAGCGGTTTTCCC
>KI919620.1:0-24080 GCA_000473525.2 Anopheles melas | reverse complement strand
CTTCCCGTCCTCGTTACTTCCCACGTCTCATTTTCCAATATATCTTTTCCACTACGCGTGCAATCTAACGGACGGTAGTAGGGGTTGAAATCAATGACTTCAGTTAGGCACGAGAGACACGTAAATAACCACCATTATACTGTCTCCAGCTAGCGCCATTATCGATCGTGCGCCCCGGGACCTATTCTGGGTGGGGAGTAAAGTAAACGCAATATACTTATTGTGTGTTCGTTTGCTGTTTCTGCGAGATTGGAGCCTTTCGGTTTGCAGCGATAGAAAAATCGATCGAAATGACACGCCAAAACACGCCACAGCCGTCGCTTCATGGCGTAGAAGAGAGAGAGAGAGAGAGAGAGAGAGAGAGCAAAACCACCAGTCAGTCCACTCCACTCCACTTGCTGATACGCTGTTTAGGTTAACGGGGTTTGGGGGGGGATTGGTCTTTTTGTTACACACAAAGGATCCTGCTTTGGGGGAATGTGGGGTACCACGCTTAATTGAGTTTCAGTATAGTGATTTTCAGCGTGATCCCACTGCACTCTTCCACTCTTGCCGGGTGTTCCACGCAGTCGCATGCAATGTGGCGTGCTTAATCTAAAGTACTTTGCTACAAAAATACCTTCTCGAGCGAAGGGAAGGGAGACCAAGGGGAGGGCAGGACTACTACTCTATATGCTTAAAAGTGTACATTGTTGTACCGTAACGCTCCAAACCCTCCGTACAAAGTGTGGGGAGTCATTTCGATTTCCAACCCTAATAAAAAAAGGAAGAAAAACGAAACAAACCACTCTGCTGGCTGAAGTTTCCAATCTCGAGTAGGTCATGCGTGCTGGGAGCTTTCGTGCAAAGGATCTCAAAACCAACACACATACACGCATGCTTTCAATAAACAGCACAAAAAAACGATGGAAAAAGAGGTCCTCCCTTTTGGCATTACTCCCCCCTCCCCCCCACCCTGTCCCGGTCGAGTGGTCGCACGCTTCTCACCACGCTCGAGAGCTCCAAAAGCGAGAAGGACTTTTTACACGGATGATGATCCTTGTAAAAACCTCTTCTCGCTGTGGATCCTCTTGATATGACGCATGCGAGTGGCGCAACGCGGCGTTGCATGTGTGTGTGAGAGAGAGAGAGCGTGAACAGGGAAACAGCAAACGCGAGAGCGTGTGCGAACGATACAAAATGGCTTCGCCTTAGTTACGCTTTAGGCCACGCCCTCGCCCGTTCTCGAGCCACTCGAGAGCGCATGAAAACGGCGGCTTTGGTGTGCACACACACACACACACACACACAGAAGGATAACAGCAAGCTCAAAAGGACCTCTCTGCGTACGTTTGTTTAGAGATTTTCGTGTAGTTTTTGTTGTTGTTGTTGTTTCAGTACCCTCGTGCTCGATGAGTGGTCGAGCGGCTCTCACCGTGCTTGAAAAGCGGATGCGCGCTCTCGGCCTGCATCGGTGGTGAAGTGTGCGTGTGCGTATAGTGTGCGGCGGATGGACTTAATGCCCTTCTCGGGCAAGGTGGTGGGAGGTAGGAGGGAGGGAAAACGTCGAAGGGTGTTGGAAAAATCGAGCAATAAAGTGAGTTTGTGAGAGAAAGGGAGCGCGAGAGCTAAGTGAGAAAGAGAGAGAGAGAGAGCGACCGTTCGATTCAGCTGTGTTGCGCTGCTTCTCTTCCTTGGCTGTCCCAGGGTTTCGGGGGTTTTCGAGTGCCGTGCAACGAGTGGGCACTTACCTTCTCAAGTGAAAACATAATTTAGTTACAGTCAAGCACAGCTTCAGCCCGAGACGGACGTCATTGCTGTTGAAGAGAGCGTACTGCGGGCGAACGCGTTCGGACGTTGTTGTTGATTTTTGGTAGTGGACACCAGTGGTTAATTGTGTGTGTGTGCTTGTGTAGGCTTGCGTGGGGAAATTGAGGATCAAATGTTTGGGCAGAATAGAAAAACACTTGTGAAAAGTTTTGTGCATTTTCTGAATAATGTTGAATTTATGTTGAAATAAAACTTACAGTGGAACGATCTGTAATGCTCGAATGCTGTACAAGTGTGTTGTGCACATTCTGATGAATCCTTTTCATTAAAACGATAATTTACAAGTGCTGCAAGTGTTGTATAAAGTTATAAATTTACACTTTCCCGTGTGAGTGTGTGTTCACTCAAGTGTGTTGCAACACGATCGCAAAGAAACTTATTTTGTCGTGTAAGCAATCACCTGCCAAAGTGGCCACCGAAAAGAACGAACCCGTGGCAAACGCCACCGGTGGACGAGCGGCCAGTCGTTCTCCATCGTCGACGGGGACCGTAGAGCCAGCGCCGCCACAGTCACCGCCGGTACGATCGGTCGCTGCAAACGGTGGTGTGCCGCCGGCCAGCCCCAGTGAGACGGCCTCTAGTCCCAGCCAGACGGTGGTGCCCGACGATCGTCCAACAGTGATGGCGGGTCCGACGGCTACCGCGCCGGTGCTGACCTGGTCGCCGCTGCTGTTTCCACCGTGGAATACGGCCCTGCTGCCGGCCGCGTTCTATCCCGTCGCGGCACTACGATCACTGCCAGGGTAGGTTTTAGTTTGTCGTTTTTGGGGACTTCATTGTGAATCTTTCATCCTTTATATCAAAACTTCTATAAGTAAGTAATCTTTGTATGACAGTCGCTTCCATTGGACAGTATTGAACAATAATATAATAATTCAAAATATTTATAGTTAAAAAGTGTCCTTGGGGAATTTGTTCATAATTTATATTAATTTTGTTGTAGGGACTTTAAACAACTATTTTTATTTTATTTAGTAATCAAATGTTCGTTAAATATATTGTTCAAAACAAGTTACTTAAACTGTAAAATTAAGGCAAATTACTTTTAGTTCAGTTGTAAAACGAAATTAAGCACTCATTTAAAAGCTAACAAATTTGTCTATTTATTCAAATTTTATTCATCCTTTCTTAAAATCTCCTTCAAATTCATTACAACAAAGCAAAGGCCTTCTTCTATTGAGGCCACGGCCACTCGCTCCCATTGTGCGCGTACTGGCTTTTGATTCCTTTTCTCAATCAAACGTGATACACAATTAAAACGCCATAAATCATGCCGCGGCAACATCCGACGCACTAACTGGCTAAACGGTTCAACGGCAACTAGTTGGCGGGTGACAAACTGACCGGAAGTATCATAAACATCGTTAATGGGCATTATCCGAAGGCATCCTTCCGGGTCCATTTCGGTTATTTTCGATTTCTATAAAACTGTTTCAACACACACACACACACACAGAAAGCTACCCGCCCGGTTCCCGGTTGCCCCGTGACGCTGTATAATCTCATTATTTACTGCATCCGCCGATTATTGGAAGAACGCCGATGGAAGAACGGATGATGCGAGAAATTGTCCTCGTGTCCGTGCATCCGGTTTTGATGCACGTCGCCTTTTTTTATTTGTACGGCCTCACGTGAGTGCCACGTACGTCGCTCTCGCGTCCTTAATTCGGGGGTTATTTTCACACAGTAGGAGGTCCTCCGGATCGACTATCGCAAGGGATGGCTTTTTTATTCGTTCTGCAAAATTCGATTCTACTTTTTTATGTGTTTTATTTCCCAGCTGGGAGATGTGTTTAGTCGAAGCAGATGCTATTTGTTTGTCTTTTTGATAGGACACTATCCGAGATGGCATTTGGTCGGAAACATCTTGGAACCGAAATCTGGACAAATTGCCACCATAAATTGGGATTAATTTTCTTCCTAAATGTAGCAAGGGAATTTTAAAATTGCCTCAAAGAATTGAATTTACTTTTTGTGGCAAACAATGTCAAATCTTAAGAAAAATCTGATCGCATTGAACGCTGTGTGAAGTTAATAGAATTTTTGCGACTTTAATGCATTCACCTCGAACGATCACGACCACTTCCTTGCTCGAACGCAAGCAACCTAAACACTCGGGAACGACTTTTACCTTTTTCCCTCAAAATCAAAATTAGCATAATCAGCTTTCGGAGTGATTTTCACGCTTTTGTATTTGTGTCCCTCAATCGATGATGATTTTTGACACTTCCTTCTTCGGGGATTTTGTTTCACCGCTTCGCCCCGAAGAAACAGATAATATTCTGTAAATCTCTTCAAGGGGGAACCCAAAGTCCGTATCCGGATCACCGTACACCGGATCGATCGCAATCGCAACAGAGAACGATCCTCGGACACGGACACGGACGGTGTGGTGTGATGATCCTCACACTTTTCGAAGGTTATGAGATCAGTGACGCTTGAAATAATAATATTTGGCTCCTTAGCCGTCTTAAAGTGTTGTTTTAGTGTTACTTTACATGTGTGTTGAACCTTTGAATGATGAGAGCGTTAGGAGAAATGTATCTCTTTCGCTCCCTCCGGTAAAGGATCGCTTTGCGATGGAGGGAATTTCCCAAAAATCCTACCATGCAACTTGTCCTACACACTTGTGTTGTTTGTCCTTTACCGAAAGATCAAATATTCCAATCAATGTGCGGTAGTGAAAATGCTGCAAGATACACCCTACCACCTGTTTGAAGCTGCACCAACATCACCTGACCTGAACCATACTTGATCATACAACGAACGCACGATAATTTATGCGAAGCCAGGCCGCCATGATCATTATAAATGCAAATTAGCCGTCAGTGATCGGAGCATGTTTTACGGAGCGGAGCTTCACTGGCTGGAGAAGATGCCTCCCGCATAATGGGAAGGACATGCTCAAGGCAGTGGAAAGCAGCAGTAGTGTCCCAGAAGAAGCAGAAGCATCCCTCACAGTAACCGGCAACTGTTGTTTGGGAGTTTACTATCGGAAATTCCGACACTTTACGCCGCCATCGTTATTACGCCCTTTTGTTGCGGATCACGTTTTGATCCCATGGTGTTGTGCCCGCTGGTGCTGGTGTTTGGTGCAGGTTGCCTTGCTGGAAAGGACCTCGGCCAAAGTACACAACATGAAGTAGTAGAAGGTGGGAAGACAAAAAATTAACATAAATTCTCATCTGTGTAGCTCAAAAACTGTAGTGTTGTTTCGTGTAGGTGTGTGTTCGGATGGCGCTGGAAAGAGATGCCTCTGTGCCTGCCTGTGCCGTTTTGGGACGCTTGGAAAACACGTCCTCCAGTCTCCTACCCCCGGGGAAGAAGCGGCTAGCTCACCTCTCTCCGGGGGAACTCCGGAAATGCCGGAATTTCCCAAAAGTGCATCGTGTGTGTGTGTGTGTGTGCGTGTGTGTGTCTAAGGTTTTGGGTTGTAAAAGTGAGGAGTGCGTAGTCTTCGGTAACAACCGCATTTGTATGCCGGCCTAGATAAATTGAATGAACGCGAAACACTCGAGTCGGTAAGGACATACGCGGAGGTAGTAAAGCCGTAGTGAGGTGATGTGCCTGGAGGTACAGCATTCTAATGGAGAAAATGTACAGCGCGGTCACTCTTTAATGCACAGAAAAACCAACAGTGTTTTACTGGCGCGTACAGAGAGGACCGCTGATAAAAAGAACCTGATCGCTTTCCTGGAAGGAATGTTCAAGAAGTACTCCAGAGCACTGGGAATGGGTTTTGAGGCGATTTTTCTCCACCTTCTTGCACGACGGCCATCCGACCTTTTATGACGTCTAACTCCTCTGTGTCGGTGTGTTTTGGGAAATTCCAACACATACAAAGACACCTTCTGAAGCAAAGGTACTCAAGTAAGCTCTTCCAACAAGCTTCAAGGGGTACGTACATGAGCAGTTCGTACATTGGCCAACACTTTGAAGCGTTAGGATTGTTTAAATTTTATATTAGCTTCTGATGGTCAAAGAGGGGCAAAACTTTGTTTGTGTTTGTATATCTGTACCGATGGTAGCTGGTGCGATCTACAGCCGTTGATTAAAACCAACACGATGGGTGTTAGATGTATTATTTTGGAAAACTGTCATTTTTACTTTATTTTGGATTGATTGATACAGTTGTCTTAATCCAATATGGCGTCAAATAAACAAATATTGTGTTAAACCCATTTGAACCTTTTTTTCTAACATTACAGGAACTCAAATGTCAAACTTCATATAGAAAAAACTAGTTTAAATCGTAAAATCCTCCAAAAGGTTCATATTAACGAGGCTGATCAGTGCCTATTAGTCTATTCCCACCATCTTGTAGGAAATTCATTACATCTCATCGTTTGATATCAATTTACGACCTATCAGCTATAAATCACCTGAATAATTCTAAATCAAACTCATCTCATACTCCTCCCCAGAAACTCTGCCGACTCTGCCGTTCAAAGCATCAACCACCGTACTGAACGCTGTCATGACAACCATTGTGTCGTGTTGTCGGGGAATAAAAGCTTAAATTAAAATCCAATCAAGCTACCGGTCGCCCCGGCCCCGGAAGAAGAATTACGCCCACCAAAAGGTGGAAAAAAGGGATTCTTTTCTGTTCGTTCAAACTAGCGTTCCACCATCGGGCCACCGAGCCCGTTCGTCTTTCATCATAGGAAGTTACTTTCTCTTTCTCTCTGTCTCGCTAGCTTTTTTTCCATCCGCCATCTTTCATCGCCGCCGTAATCGCACTTTGGAGGTTACAATAAAAGAATCATCCAAAGGCGAGATTGGGTCAGAGATTATGTTGTCCTCGCTGGTTCCCAACAAAGCCACACAAAGCCGCCGGATTTCAGGGGAGAAGGGAGGTTATGTTGGAGGATGGAATTAAAACTATCGCAACGCAAAGAACTAACATGCACCATCTCTAACGAGGTACGGTTTGACAACGGTTAATAAATCATAATTCCGGGGTTTCTTTTATTCCCTGCGATTGGAGCGATTTTATGATTGGGCAAGCGTTCAGGGTTTTAGATCAGCCCTTCGTGTTAAAGGGGCATAAGGTATTAATCGTGGCATCCGGAGGACACGAGGAAGTGGGATGAGATTTTGATTAAAAAGTAACAAACCCCATCCGACGAGTGCCATTCGATCGTTTTTGAGCTGATTAATCGAAAGTGATGAAATTGGTTTCTTTTTTTCTTCCTTTCTCTTTGCTGTTATTATTATTGGAGGAGTTCAAAGTTTATTGATTGACATTTTGACGGATACTTGGGAAAAGGGTAAGAGTGGAAAAAATGAATTGTATGGCAAGCATTCTTACTATCGCTGGCGCATTTAATCCATCCACCCAGAGCCTCTGTCGTATAAGCCCTGACGTGGGTCGGGTTTTGGAGTTTCGTTATTACACAAACTCACCCCCTTTATTGCTGCCCTTTTGTACTGATGTTTTCTTTTCTTCTGAACCTGCACACAGGTTCCTTGACAGCATGAAGCTGCCCCAGTCCCAGCGCACCACGGCCAGTGCCGGAGCTGGCTTTCGTATCTGCAATCTGCTCGAACTGGACAGCGACAAAAAGCAGCAACAACAGCAGCACGGCAAAAAACGGAAAAGCTCCAGCTCGATCGATGATCATCGATCGCGCGATCACGACGCGGACGAGGCGGACGATGAGGACGATTCGCGAGCGGCCGATTCTGGCCCCTGTCCTGGGGATGGTTCGCGACGCAGTGGGACCACGCTCTCGCAGGAGGACACTAGCAGCAATCCGGATCTGCACGGTGGCTGTAGTGTGGTAAACAGTGACGATGACAGCACACCCGAAGGTCGACCAGAAGGTAGACGGACGATCGGAGGTGGTGGTAGTGGTGGTACCGATCGAACTAGTCCCTCGGCGGCGAGTGGTGATGAGGGTAAACCGCCAACGTTCGGGTTACGAGCGACGCAAAGTCTGGCGGAAGATTTGCACGCCCGGTTCGGCTATCCTGCGCTTCACCCGGGCGCTCATCTATCGCACCTACCTGCCCACCATCCTGCGCACCATCATGCGCATCATCTGCATCACGGGACGCATCTGCATCATGCGCATCATACGCCACCGCCGGCGAGTCACGCGCTGTTTGGTGGTCGAACCTGGCCGTACGAAAGCTGCAATACACTCAATGGTAAGTGGATTTTTGGAGAGACGTGGGTTTTGGGAGCATTTTGGAGGGGAATTTGTGATGCAAGATAGTGTGAGTCGCAAGACCAGAGTGAAATGCAATGCATGAAAATTTGTGTCTAATGTTTTGCGGTTAAATTCGATTGTTATTCTCTACTGAATCTCGTTTAACAGTCAAATCACGAAATTCAAAGAGCCATCGAACTTTAAGTATCTACTCGAATCGAGTTAGTACATACAATAAGCCCGTAATAGTCAAAAATTTGATTTCCCAGGATCTTCTGGGATTTATAAACAGCTTAGGAAAGATCGCTTGTTTTCGAGCTAATCTTCCATTCCAGCTCGATTTCAAAACATTAATATTATTGAGCTACATTACACCAAGATTACCCCCCAAAAGCCCTGTAGGATTAACCTTTCCTAACAAGCGCTTGATGAGTCTCAAAGTAATTATTAATGTAGTCCCTGTTTACACACACGATGCCGAGTTACTTCCCTCGCACCTTGATTGGAAATCAATGAATGGTTTGACCACAACCAGCAGCTGCTGGCTTGACCAGCTGTGGCTCTCTAGCACCGCCTCTCTAACTGACAAAACGATAAACGGCCACATGCCGATCGGTGTTAGGCACAGTTAGCCGCCAGGCACGCCACCGAACAATATTACTCACACGCGCAAAATCGATTCGTAATCGTTCTCGCAACGCCGTTCAGCGTTACATCGACGATCGTTCCAATAAAAAGCAGAACACGGGAAGGACGAGAAACCAACGGGGTGTGGGTTTGATTTACAACTTCCGGAAGAGCAGGACGAGCAGGGCCCAGCAAGAACAATATCAATTAGATATCAATCACCGCACAAATGACAATGAAGAAGATGGGCACTTCGACATGATATAACCTCCGTTAGAGACACACACACACACACACACACACACACAAAGGAGTTCCAGGGTTTACCATTACCTTTGCCGAATATCGATTGCTGCTTGCCCATCCAATCCGGAACCGGAACTCTGCCAAGCGAAACGAAATGCTGCTACGCTCAGAGGGTCCCTGTTTTCCCTTTTGCCCCGTGACGAACATCCATTTTGTGTGTGTGTGTTTGGTAGGCAGTTGAAGGTCCTGATTTTCGCCTTTCCCTGCTTGTGTTCCCTTGTTTTCCAAAAACGGAATGGAACGAAGAAAAAAAAGGGAAAATGACAGTTAAATTGAGGTGTGATCGTTGCCGCTTTGTGGCCCATTATTCGCTAGTTTTGGGTTAGTGTGACAACCCTATAGAGAGAGAGAGTGAGCCTGAGGGAAAGAGGACGGGGACGGTGAGCGAAACATAAACGTAATTTAGCCACATCTGAACGCAGCAGCTGCACCAGAAGAACGACTCTCTCTTGTTTCCCTCTGCTTGGTTGTAGGGATTCGAACAAAAAAAAGGCTTGAAAACAACAAATCCACATCCAGCTAAAGCCAATGGTGTTAACATAACGTTTTTATTCCACCAGGAAACAACGTACAACCATCACACATACGTTTTTTTCACCATTTCAAAAAAAGGGACATATTTTTGTTCTACAAAATGCAGGGCATGAGTGGTATTGTTCGTCGGGACACAGAAAAAAAGCGTTGGAAAAACAGCTCTCTGGCTGCAAGGGTAAGTCGGCACTCTGTTTTCGATGGGCGAAGCATTACCTACCGTCGTACTACATCCCGAAGTGCTTGTTTGTTTAGGGGATCGGGATCTAGTGAGACTCTAGACTCAAGCACACAAGTCCTGGGTCGGCCATTTTGAATGCAAATGTTTGTTGCAATCCTTCGGGGCGCAGATGCGTTCAACCCTTCTCGGCTGAAGAGCACAGTTTTGTTGCTGTGATTATGCTACTTCTAGCTCTAGCTAGAATGAGAATGCCCTTCAGGGCATCTCCCTGTCTGTACTACCGTGACGAGCGTTCGTTTTTTCGCGTTGGCATCAGTTCAAGCGTTCTTTTTAATGCCTCTTTCAAGTTTGAAGATTTATGATGGCACGATGGATGAGGGGACGGGGTACAATCGTTACTTGACAAATCAGTTGCTATCAGAGGTTCGTTTTTTTGTAACTGTAGATTAACATGTTTGGTGCTGCCCTTGGAAGGGAGGGAAGGAAAGAGAGGTCTCAACGACCTCAGTTGATGACGTTTTATCTATTTTGAGCATTTGTTATGGCTATAAAATGTTAGCAAGAAAGAATATTTCATGCAATTGAATTAGTTATTCAAAGAGGGGCACTAAATGAGGATCTTGTTAGCAGAAACGTTTAACTGAAATTGAAGTCCGTATCCGCGAAAGGAAAAATGTAAAATACAGGAAAAATGAAGCAAATGTTGACCTAATTCAATACAACTTTTTTTTTTTTAAATACTCTAACTACAAAAGGACACATATTCGTTTTCGGTGGTTATAGCAGTAGCAGATGTACTCTAAATACTCCATTAAAATTTAAAAACTGCTCGAATCACTCTACCGAGAGCTCTCGAACTGCAAGCATGGTTTAATCCCACCCTTTCAAGAGTGTCCTTTCTACTGTTCCATGCAGCAGACACTCATCCCTGCTATGGAGTTATCCACTCAAAAGGATAGCCACTCAGCTGAGTGCTCATTGAAACAGCGAGCGAGCGAGCGAGAGGGGGTGAGAGAGACACACACAAAAAGCACATAACAAGTGTAGAATAGGCGGAGCAGAAAAAAGGGCGTGATCTTTGCCAGGTCCGGGGGTACACTTTTTGTGTGCGTGTATGTGTTGTGTCGTCATCATCATTAGAGGATTCCTTTTCCCGTTTTCCACGGCGAAGTGGAAAGTAAAAATGCTCGATGAAAAAGTGTTTCCGGATGCGATGCGCGCGATCGATTTATTTGCTCTGCCAGGATTGTTTTTTTTCGAGTCGTTTTGTTCCCTCTACCCCTCCCGTTTAATGTCACAAATCCTCGACAAAGAGTTAAGCCGAACACGACGAGGAGCAGAGGGGGTAAAATGCGGTGAAAGCAAGCCGATCGAAGTAATTCCGCTTCCGCCAGAAAGTACATTAATAATGAACTCGAATGTCATTTATCAACAAAGAGGATTTTCCCCGCCCTTGCTTACTTCCTTCCCGCTTCTTTCGGGCTTTTGTTTGATGATTAGAAGCAAGCAGAACTGGCAATGGTGGATTAATCGGAGAGCGAGAGAGAGAGAGAGAACAGTGTCAAGGTGGCAGGAAAGGACAAAGCTCCGGACGAAGAATGGGGAAGTGCTGTCATAAATTATCCTCCAGCCCGGGGCTGGCAGTGGCCTCGACCACACTCCACGACCGGGCACACGAAGCGAAGAGTTTCCATTTCCGGTATCTATTTCCTATTGTGTTCCGCCGCCGCTGCTGTGGCTTACTTTCTCGCCTACTCCGACCGGAGGTCCGGAGGTCGTGCAGTGCGGTGTTGCACACCTTGCAGGCGCTCAGCAGGACACCAACAATCGAAAAAAAGGAAAACAAGGGATGCAAATGGTTGGAGGGGAACTAGGAAGTAACACACACACACACGTTCTCTAATTGACAATTTGCTTTGTTTTGTCCCATTTGCAGCATGCCATCAGCAAGCGGCCCAGCAAGCCCACCAGCGGCTGTTCGCGCAGCAGGTCAGCCCGGCGGACAGTACCTCGCCGGTGCACTCGGAACGATCGTACCTCGGAAGTGCCGGCGGTGGCCTCGCCACACTGACAGGCCCGGCCGGTGACCACCAGCTGGGCGGTGGACGGATCGGTTCCGGTATGCGTACGCCCAGCCCATCCGACTCGGAGCGGGGCGATTCCCACCATCACCATCTGCTGCACGGCGGCGGCGGCGGCGACACACACACGGAAAACTCGGACGACGTCGACATCGAGGAGGGCTGCGACGATGAGATCGACATGATCGACGACACGGACGATGGCAGTCTGCCGACGACGGAGCGCGGCGGCCACCCGAACGGGCTCGGCGGCCACAAGAAGCGCAAGCGGCGCGTCCTCTTCTCCAAGGCGCAAACGTACGAGCTGGAGCGCCGGTTTCGCCAGCAGCGCTACCTGTCCGCGCCGGAGCGGGAGCATCTGGCATCACTGATACGGCTCACCCCAACGCAGGTGAAGATTTGGTTCCAGAACCATCGCTACAAGACGAAGCGGGCGGCCCACGAGAAGGGTGCTCTCGACCATCATCACGGAGGGCATGGCGGTGGCAATGGGACGGGTGGGTTACCTTCGCCGAGGCGCGTTGCCGTGCCGGTACTGGTGCGGGATGGGAAACCGTGCCTGGGCGGTAGTAAGCAACCGCACGACCTGCTGACGGCGGTCCCGGCGGCGGCCCATCTTCAGCTGCCGCCCGGCTTCCAGCACGCCAGTCTGCTGCATCATGCCGCGGCCGCAGCTGGCCGCTGGTGGTCGTAGATTGGGGCGATTGTTGCACAAATTGTACATAGCAGGGAATTTTGGGGGGATTAGTGACCGTGGGATGATGTTCAGCTTCGAGGCAATATGTATGCGTGTGTGTTTGAGTGTTTGAGTGTGTAAAAAGAAGGCAAAGAAGGACAGGGATTTAGTGGCGTTTTATGGTTCCTGAAGTCTAGTAGCGTCTTAGGTAATGAAGGTGGAAGGACAAGTCTAATGTATTTAAATACGGTTATAGCTAATTTATGTAAATCCTAGTTTTCCCACCCACCCCTCACCGGCACACTGGCAAAGACGTATCCGATAAGGCACGGAAGGTAAGGTACGAAAAATAAAATAATTAATCAAAATATTTCCGGAGTTTTCTGCACTCTTTCAATCTCCGCTTTTTTTTCAAGTGCAACATTTAAACACAAAGTCCACTTGTCTGCCCTTCTCTCCTGGGACGACGCACCAAAACCCCCTCTCAAGATCCTTGCAGGTTTGCTGCAACAATTGCTTGATTTATCGTCCCGCATATAAACTTCCCTTTTCGTTTCTTCTGCTGCCAATTCGCTTCGGCCCGAGGAACCGGAGCGGACCGCTTCAAGTTTGAGCCGGAAATCAATGGGATTTTGTGATCGGAAAGCGTTGGACACAAAGTCTTTCCGTTCGTGTCACGAGCAAAACAAGCCATAAAAAGAGGGATGGCGAAAAAAAAGCGAGAAGAAAAGACGAGCACGGACGACAAACAATGGCCTGGACCTGGCTCGACAAATGGCCGGAAACGGAACAACGATCCTAGGCTTGGCTCTTGCTCTGTCTCTCTTGAAAAAGGGTCTCACTATTGTGTGCCCTGGGGGGTATTGGGTATTGGGATGAATTGAAACAGTGTCCGAAAGTCAAAAAGTCCCGATAAACCGGATATCACATTGTCGATCAATAAAAAGAAAGGGAAACTGCAGAAAAGAAGCTGCAAGTGAAGCGCACTTTACGCAAACGAGTCGTGTGTGTGTTTTTTCGGTCCAAATTATAAGCATTAACGTTTACTCCAAAAGTGATTGAAACTCCTTTAAATTCTTAAAATAGAAAAGAACAAATCCTTCAAAAAAAAAGGTACAACACTAAAGCGTCTTGAAGGACATAATGTTCCCGTGCGAGAACAATGGCACAGCGTGACCCGATACCTCTCTCACACGTTGCTGCTTGCAGCGATCTTCCATTTTCGGTTCGGTTCCGGCTAAAAACTGTCCCATCCACTTGCGCTTTTTGTGCTGTCAAAAACACTCTTCAAAAGGTGTGTCATAAAACCGGGTCAATGAGGGTGCACAAGTACGTGTGCTGTGTCTCGGCACTTGCAATTGGGCTGCTGCACATTCCCGCACACAGCAAAACAGGTTCACAACCGCTCAAACCAGCCGACCGGAAGTAGCTCGAAAATCGATCAGTCATTCGGCATTCGGTGTAGAGATTGTGGAAAAATGCGTCGAAATGGAATGATTTTCGGTTGAGTTTTATGCGAGTGAATCGCATGAATCGTGTGAAAATTGGCCCTAAAATAGAAAGGATAGTTTTGGAAAATATAGGGAATGGCTCCATCATCCGGTACGGTACGTCTAAATGTTGGTCATCCTTGGGAAGAGTTCTTATCAACGTTTCAGCAATGTCCATCCTACTGGACACTTCAGATAAGAACACTTTGCCCCTAAATCCATGACATTCACTTTCACCGATGACCTTCCACATCATGTTCATCGATCGAATTAACCATTACTGGATGAAAAGGACCCGAAAAAAAGGTCGAAAATAAAACCGTGTTAAACAATTTAGCTACATTCGGCAACACCAACACTATTGGTGTACATATAAAACTTCCAAACAGTTATGCAAACAACTCCCGGACACCGTCAACCAGGGGCGGGGAATAAAACGGTTAATCTAGCCTCATTTTTTCGGTGTTCAGGTTCTTCGCTCTGGTGTAGCTGGTCGCATAAATTCACATTATGTTTATGATACGCGCCGTCGGTCCTTTTACAGTGCGGCCCTCCCTTCATTCCTTTCACCAGTTCCACCGTTCACAGCCGGAAGCCGGAAAGGAAGCTCGCTCGCTTGCTCGGAGCAAGAGCTGCGTTGTTTTCGGGTGGACAACAAAAGACCATCAACATTGCCCGTCTGTCCACACACCACCACCACCAGCACGCTATCTCTCACACTCCACGCTTCGGTTGGTTTTTATGACTTATGACCTTCCATTCCATTAGGACTATTATTTTTACTATCATCCTCAGCCGCTGCCGTTATTCGTCTTCTCCACGGCTCCTTCTTATCCATTTCCCCCCGGGTCGGTGTGTATGTGTGTGCTCGCCATTTTTCTAACAATGAAAAATGATCGGAAAAATATGCTTTTCCGTCCCCCTGTTGTTCCACTCGTGGGTTTACTCATCCACCTTCCGCGCGTGTCCGCGCGCAGGGGTATCATTGCGCACCGACACGTACGTGCGGATGGTTTTGCGATTTGTTTCCAGTTGGTCGAAACATCACAACACACACTGGCCGTGTTAGTGGTTGGTGGTGGCAAGGGGATGTCCTGTTTTTTCGCACTCCTAGAGGAGATAATTTCTTTTTTCCCGGTTCGGTTCGGATGGCGACCGACACGACCGACCGACGGTCTGCTCTTATCTTGCCAGTTGTGCGTGACGACGTGGTGCGGTAGCAGTAGTGGCCGGGTGGCAGACACGGTTCATGGTCCTTCCACGGGCATAGCTTCACACTTGCGGTGTACTGTAAGGCGTTGTTTGTGTGAGTGCTGTAAAAAAAGTGAAACTATATTAAATACATTGTAACAATGATGCTTGAGAAAAGTAGCAAAAGAGATGTGTATGAGTTCGTATACTTCGTTTTATTCTCATACGGGGTTTACACACATCCGTGTAAACTAAATTCACAGTATGTGGGAATTCATATAAAAAAAAAAACAGTTCAGCTAGCTGGCGAACGATAACAAACCGTTCGTTTCAATTCCTTCTCGAGATCGTAAAAATGAGGCTTAAAACCACCTCAAAACCTCATAACATGTTACCTTTCGGCGTGGTTTCAATCAAATGTCCCGCTTTGATTTTTCCTTCTAATCGCCATTACCATTTCGATTAGATTTCTTTTTCCCTCCCCCATTGCGCTTGCCAGGTTTCGGTCGGTACGGCTCCAGCTCACTAATATCTAACGCGATCAGCCGCAGAAACTCGCTCAGATGATCCAACGTCGCATGAAACAGCGTTCTCGCTCCCACAAACCGGAACCACTGCAGCTGGTTCGTGGGCGGCAGCTTCCGGACCAGATCCTGCTTCAGCTGATAGTCGTTCAGATAGTCACGGCGCCCGAGCGACTTTATCGCACGGCAGGTGTCCGACACGGCAAAGCCAAAGTTCATAACCGTCCGCGGCTGGTCTTCCTTCGGTGCGGGCAGCTGGCGTAGTCGCTCCAGCAAACTGCCCACGAGCAGCTCCGGTCGGCCGAAACGTTGCTTTAGCGCTTTGATCGCCTCCTCCAGAGTGGCCGGAAAGATGAGCAGGTCTCGCACCGACTGTTTCGCCTCGCCGGTGAGATGTTCGTGCAGGCGCAGCATATTCTCGCAGTCGGTAAAGCCACACGCTTTGGTCGAGTAGCGGAACAGTCCGTAGAACAGGGGCCAATCTTCGGGTGTGCCGGAAAACTTGGGCAACTTGCCCATGCCGGCCTGTCGGGCGGATAGGTTGTACTCGGTGAGCTTTGGCGTTTCATCGGCAGGGGAGGGTATTCTGCTTGCCATCGTGACGGTGTTGTTACTGGTTACTGCAAGGAAAAGCGACACCTGTGGGTAAGCACCTACTTGCCGTGTGTCGCTTCACTTAGGCTTTCAGTCTTACCTTAACAGTTTACTATTACTGCAATGTAATTTCTTCTCCTGCAGGCTCAATGCTGCAAGAAGGCAATTTTTCTTTCACTTGAGCCACTTGAACTTGTATAAGAAGCCGATCGGCGCGATTACAGCCACGCGCTTTTCGTTACGTAACCGCTCCCGTGCAATGATCCTTTGCCAAAGGAAGGTAAACAACACTGTGAACCGAACAATCACAGTGGTCGAGTCTAACTGTCAAATTGCTTTAGCTCCCCTTTTTTGTTAATTGGGGAAACGACTAAACAAATTTAAAATTAACGGTTATGACGTAATACATTTGGAGCGTAAAACCTAAAAAGTATGTTTCTATGAGTATTTATTTATAATTGTATGTACACAACATTGCCACAGACACACATCACACCGACATACGACAATACAAAACAAAACCATCACAGCAGGGATTCGAATGTGGACTAACTTAATTTACGTAATGCTCCATCGTCATAATCCATACGGCTCAGATTGATCTGGTCAGCATTTTTTCCCCAGCGCGAAACCGCAAAACACTGACGCAATGCAGCGCAGCAAGCAGTGCGCGAACAGCTGCGGTCGCGTGCTATTTCTTGCTGCGTATGCAATGTTAGTGCCGGGAGCATATCGGCAAAACATGGTTTAAGTTTCATTGTTTAGTTTGTTTACTTCACGGATAGTCTGAGCGATCTTTCTCCACAACAGTTATCAACAGTCATTATGGGGTCTTATTTGCATCATTTGAATAGCGTTCTAGCTTACGATTGTTTTTATTTTTTTATCAATTGCGGTTAGAACCCATGCCAGCGATAACAAAGGAACATATTTAAGACGCCCCAGAAACAAGATTATAAGTAGCTTGATCTCATCTAATGCACACTTCAGTATGGTTTTGTTGCTTTTTACGATAAGTAGTGTGTTGTGCGTAAAATGATATTCTGGTGCGTAGTCATTCTTCCCATGGTGATGGGAGGACAGATAGCAAACGATAGCAATGAGAACAAATTAGACGTACCTTTCGAGCTAACCATGACTTTAGTGGAGTCTAGGATTTTAGAGCAACTAGAAAGACTGTCCAGAACTTTCGGCGAGGAAGCGAAAAATTTAAATGACAGAATCGATCAGTTAAAGCGCGATGCCCAATCAGTACGAGAAACTAACAACATGTTCAACACAACGCAACAGCTGATGGAAAAGCTATCGCAACAGCTACAAACTGCATCAAAATCCACCGAGCAACGGCTGACCGATCTGGAGCATCGGCTACTAGACCAACTGCCTGAACAGTCCGGCGTGTACTTCATGCAACCGGACCCAGCTCAAAACGCATCCTTCGAGGTGCTGCGTGACTGGACGAACAATCACGGCTTCGGTGGTAATTGGATCGTATTCCAGCGTCGCTATAATGGATCGGTCGATTTCTACCGCAATTGGACCGAGTACAAGCAAGGCTTTGGTGAGCTGCGCGGTGAACACTGGTTGGGTTTGGATAAGCTGCACGCGATCGTAAGCACCCGCCAGCACGAGCTGCTGATCGTGCTGGAGGACTTTGATGGGGTGGTTGCGTACGCTCACTACGATGATTTTAAGATTGGCAATGAGAGTGAAAAGTATGTGATTAAATCGGTTGGCCAGTACTCCGGTACGGCGGGTGACTCGTTCTCGCCGCACAAGGACGAAGCGTTTTCCACCCACGATCAGGATAATGACAAGCATAAGACCAACTGTGCCGAGTGGGTTCGTGGTGCGTGGTGGTTTTACAAGTGTCATCAGAGGTAGTATAATCGAAGTATCATTTATTTGATTATTGAATCACTATAATACCTAGATAATATTCTTTTTATATTTTACAGTCATTTAAATGGTGAATATTTGAGAGGAATGATCGACACACAGGCGGGCATCATGTGGCTTCGTTTCCGAGGATCGTACTACTCGCTCAAAAGCACCAAAATGATGGTGCGTCCCGTTGCCTAGCCATTTCGAAGTAAAAGTGTCCTGATAAATTGTATAAATAAAGTCAATTTTTCCTTTTTATTTAAGTTCTGAGAAATTTTATTCTTTTTAATTTGCCTTACTCTATCTCTCGCTGGACATCACACACTGTGCATCTCCGAAATGCTACCGGAAGTAGGGTAATAAAACAGCCGTCCTTTCCCTCGTGACGTCACCCTATCTGTATCACGCACCAAAACAAAAAAGGGATGACTTCTGTTTCTGCTCAGAAATCACTGCTCCATGGACGGATTCTCCCCTACTGTCCGGCATGCTTCCCCGGAAGCAGCAGCACCCTCCATGTCCAACCAGCGGGAAGGCCCATAAACTATGCGTAATTGAGTTTTAAAGTTGATTTTTGAATTGATTGTACCCGTGTGCGGCACGTGACCCGATTGCTGACTAATATGAGCACGTCCGGGGGTGTTGATATTCCTCTGAAAGAGAAGATGCCGCTTGGTGAAGTTCCTAACCTAACGTCGAATGTGATTTGTGTTGGTGAGTTTAATTGAAATACAGCCAACCGAAGCGTGTGGTTAATGTGAGTGGGAATTCCATGGTTGGAAGTTAATTAGAACCTGGAAAGGGCATGAGAAAGGAAGTGGATTTTAATTTCGATGTACCAAAAAGGTAATTTTGGGCCAAAACCACCAATACGACTCATATTTAGAATAAGAGGAGCAGAAAATGGACTAAGAGCACAAGGAATTAAGGTTCGTGCCACACCTGGACTCATCCAAATTCGTTTAAGTGTGCGAAGGATACGTTCAGGTGTTGTAGAAACGACCTTGAATTTAACAAGTAGGTGTTAATTTTGTTGGCTTTTCAGCTGCTTTCGAAACCGCACAAATGAAGTCTTCAAAAGGGGAAAAAAATCGATCCTCAAACCCCCTTCACAAAGTATCCATTATCATAAGCCCCTCAACTTCCCTTGTGTCTTGCGATAAAGAAAAAAACTCAACTCATCGATCGTTGAATCATTCCCTTCCCGGAAGTCCAGCAATGTGCTGGGTGCAGCCCCGTCGCCGGTACGCCTAATTGACATCAGCCCCGTAAACCACCGGGCCCTTATTGTCTGTGTATATGCATATATGCTGTTTGACGTGTCGTCGCGTCCTGACAGCGAAGCCACCCGCTAAGTAGAGCTCTGAATGCGAACCCAAAAACCTCAATTCCGTAACGTCATCATTACACGTTGGTATCAAAAGAACGGTGCATTATCGCGCAAGACGCGCACACAGGAAGTGCTTCAACACCCTCGGTATGGCACGTGCCCTTCAAGGGATGGGTTGTCCAGTGTTTTCCAGTGCACACGATCCCACGACGATGCGCTAAAACAGGGGAGGGTCGTAGAGAGAGAGAGAGAAAAAAGGCATCATTTCGATGTACATTTGCATGTTTCGAGGCTATTTAGTTCGTCATTAAAATGTATTTCTAACGATGAATAATGATGTAAGTGTTGTGTGATGCCAACAGTGAAAAAGGGACCTAATGTAGGACAATAACAAAAAATCTCAGGTTCAATAGGTCAGTTTTGTAAAGTGAGGTTCTCACGATGCATTTGAGATTGCGTGCTTCAGCAGCATTAAGAAGAGAGGGCAGCCACACAAAAAATGCGGTTCGAAGGACTAAATCGTTGGCTATGCTGAGGATCGATCGATCGTACCACTTACCATCACTCCAATACACGCAGGAGCTCTTTATGCACTCATTAGGACACTCGATCACGTTCATAATCTCAACATTCCACATTCGTTACGATTCGGCAGCTAAATTTTGGCAGCCATTCCATTCCCACTTTTGCCCACCTGCCTGCCAAATATCAACCCAAGCGTACGGGTACACAATGCCAAAACCAAATTATCCTAATCCGCTAGCTTCTGGTGTTGATCACACATTGAGCTTTCACCTATACGAGCAAATAATGCACCGTTTGGTGCTCCTTTCCGGACATCCGCTTTGGAAGCTGGAAGCGGTTTTGGAAAGGACCAAAAATTTGCATAGATTTTCCCCGAGTAAAGCGTACGCTCAAAGCAATTATGCTCGTTTGGCGGTGGCCTCAAGCGACAATTGGCCTTGCGACTTAAAGCAAATATCAATTTGCACATTACAAAAGAATGGTCATTGTATTCAATTCTAACTGTCAGATCGGAAGTGGCTTTTTGTAATACGATTTACTTTCTTTCTGCTTGTGTAGTTGGTAAAGAAAGTAATTAAAGCGTAAATTATTAAAGCTACCGTTTGGGAGGGTAAAAATGTGGAAAGAAGAAACGAAACGAAGTCTAGTGGAAAACTATTAAATCGGAAAAACTATTAAATAAACTATTAATTAAATAATGTTTGTTTGCTTTTCTACTGTTTACTGGTAGTTTACAAATTGCGTAGCTATTTTCTCAGTTTTTTTACGATTTTTTTCAATGTTGTTTGATGTTTTATAAATGAAGTTTTCATAACTCTTCTTGTTTGCTTTTTATTTTGTTGATTTGGTTTTTCATTTCATTGCTGCTTCTTTATTGTTTATGTAAGTTTTAGTCTGTTCCGCGTTTTACATTTTATTTTTATTTATTTTGCTTATTTTCCAAAATTAATTTACTTTAATTTACTTCAAAAGTGGTTAACAGCGTTTAACAGCATACAAATATATTGTATAAAATTTAAAAATTGAATAATAAAGTAAATGCAAATGTTAATTAACATCTACATCGCTTGTTTAGAGGCCAAGCCCGTCTCCACCTCCCAATTCTGCATGATGAAACTCTCACCAAACGTTTTATGACACACTCAGGCTCACCTTTTTATCACCCATCAATCCCGTCAATAGATACGGTTTACAATACGGCAAACGCTTTGTCATGTTCTCGCCCTTCGCCCTCCCCGACACAGCGCCCGACTCCGAAAAGCCCACTTCCTTTTTTGCTATCGATATCTATTGTTCATCATTAGTTATTTCACTAATCACGTTCGTTAACACCGCTACGTTCCATCGCCTCGCTTTCTCTCTTCTTCAGCTGGAGGGTTTCTAAATGAATGAATGAACAACACGCAGGGAACAAAAAAGACAAAGCTCAACATCACCATCTGCCTGGCGTACGTGGGTGCTTAATGCCTTTTCCCCCATGCTGCTGCTGTTGCTGCTTAAATTCATGGAAGCAAAAAAAAAAAACCCCTGAACGCTTAGGCACGTCCTAGCCCAGGGTTGTCCTTTTTGCGCACACGAACGAATGCCGCCGCTGTGGTGCGGGGATAATGATGATGATAACTTTATTTTCGCTTCCCGGTCTAGGATTGGCTCATATCCGGTTCCGGTTCTCCGGCTCCATTCTCAGCCTGTCATATCCGAAATGGGTCGGATCCATCGCGGCAATGGACATCGCGCCAATGGACACAGCGCACTCGCGTGCATGACGACGCACACTTTCCAATGTTATTTTTCTCGTCCTCCGTTTTCCATCTCACTCGTTTGCCTCTTAGTAGCCGATCCTTTTTTGCTCGATTGCTCTATTTCAAGCTGTCTTTCTTTCACACAAAAGATTCAATCAACCTTCCAACAACCTCCTGGTCTGCCGACCAATCACCAAACCGAATGGGGGAAAAACCTCGCCCGAAATCGGAAGAAATTGTGATACAAACACTTTCACTTTGACTTTTGATTGTTGCCGTATGCGAAGGGTTCCTGTTTTTTTCCGTCTGTAAAAGGGAAGTTGAGTTCTTTCTTTGAGTATTCAAATCATTGCTTTCCAGTTGAAGGACGTAACGATAAGGTAGAACGATCTTATCGAATTGAACTCGAGCCTTGGAGAGAGAGAGAGGCTCCATAGCGTAAGCCAATATATTTAAATTAAGTGTCCCCTGCAAGGGGAAATATACTTCGGCAACGATAACGATTGACAGAAGGGCAGTACCAAGGAAAGGACAGACCTAACAGGCCGGAAGCTGCCAGAATGCCAAGTGACTGAAAAAGGGCACAAAACAAGCTGTCTGTGTAGGAGGGGGGGGGGGGCGAAATGGCAGCGTAAAAGAAGCGACATCATTTGAATACGTTACTGCTTGATGTCCTATTATGTTTCACCTTCACAAGAACGCCCGACATAGCCCGACAGCTAGGATTAAGGGTAGTAACAGGAACATGTCTTGCAGGCAACTCCAAGCAACTCCACGTCCAATAGCCCGGCCCATGTCAACACGATTTCAATCTAGATACGAACAGGAACGATTCGCTTTCAGGATGTGATAGCGTAACGGATCACTAACAGCTCGGTTTTTCTTGGAGTTGGCAGAATGTTTGCTGTTTGGGTGCGTATAATGGGTTTATAATTGTGTGTTTGATTTCGTGATAAGGAAATCAACAAATTCTCTATAATCGTAATGGAAAGCAAGCAAAGTTGAGGTTGAGTTATGTAGACCGTCAAGATAAAATCAGATCTGATGGTAATAATTATAGGATATATATCGAAAAGTTTCTGTCTAGGGAGAGAATGTTTATATGTAATGAGGATATTTAACAAGGTATTCTTGATAGATGAAGATGGATATCATTATCAATGATTTGTATCATTTGTTGAGTGTGACTTTGGGCGTTTCTGAACAATTCTGTTAGCCATGTTTTAGAATACTGTTTTCAGAGATCGATGAGGATACACTTTAGCTAAGCTCCAGCTAAGTCAAATTTTTTAAACAATCTTGGAATCCCATGCATACATGTTACAAACATTTTTGAAGTTCACTGGATGTCGGACAGTCTCTATTAGTCTTAACAAACCGACCATGTAGCAAATAACGGCCAATGTGGTGCTCATAGTTATTAGTCAATAATAGTTATTAGTTTGTCCTGGGCGGGTTTGGGGGCGGTCCCGTGGTACAGTCGTCGTACTCGTACGACTCAATAACATGCCCGTCATGGGTTCAAACCTAGAATGGACCGTCTCCCCGTAGCAAGGATTTGACTATTCGGCTGCGGGTGGTAATGAATTAAGTCTCGAAAGCCTGTATAGGCCGGCATGTTGTCTGCGTAGGACGACGTTCCGCCAAATAGAAGAAGAAGAAGTTAGTTTCGTGGATAAAGGAACTATTCACGAAGGCTCAAAGTTAGTAAATATCTTTTAGGTTGATTGCCACTGTATGTTAGTATTAGAAAGACTAACGTCATCTTTATTGCGTGGAATAAAAATCCCCAGGAAAAGGTTCATTTTCTAGGATCATTTTTCAAAAGAAAATTGCACCACAACAGTTGTTTGTTGGTGGTTAATCGGATTGCAAACAGTTTCTTCATTGAACCCAAACCAATCATTCCATACTTTGAACAAAAAAAAATGAAGCAGCAAACAAACAATCCTTCATGGTGAAAAAAACCCCCAAGAAGTGCCAGTGAGGCAATGGTTTGAAGAGAAAAGCCATCATCACCAAACAAAAAAAAAACACCTAAAACCAATGCAATTGACAACCTTTTTCTCGCCTCACTAATAGCTTGTAACAGTTTTGTCGATTTGCTATTAGATTAGAGTTTGCGGGCGACACAACCGATGCTGTTGGTGTCCATCCAACCATCCACGTATGGTCTGTTGTGTCACATCACGTTTATCCCTTGTCCTGCGCGCTGGATGAAACAACTTTCTTGAATGAGTTTGGAAAACTTTCCTTCCCTTTTCGCTTTACTGCGACCGACTTGGACGGGGTGGGAACAAGAAAAAACAAATACAAGAATTCCAACATCCTTCCGATCGGTATTGTGTTGGGTTAATTGAACTTTCTTTTACTTTGATTGTCTGTTTGGTGTGTCTGTGTCGTACATTTGTGTCAAAACTTTCGTACCTTTGTG
>AXCO02001292.1:0-40552 GCA_000473525.2 Anopheles melas | reverse complement strand
CACACACACACACACACACAAGCACATTGCAGCGAGACGGCTTAACACGGGTGGTGGCCATTTATAGATCTTCGTCCTCAGGAGAGGGCCCCCCTCCCGAGCGCGCTGAGCCGGGCGCGCTTCATCTTGGGAGCAATAGTTAATGCATCCAGTGCATTCTGCGTTCAGTTGCCGAACTGTACGCATCGCGCGGTTGTGTCCTCACTCCGGTGTGCCCGGTTTGCCGGTGATCTGTACTTGAATTCTTGGAAATGGTTTCGCGTGCGTGAAATTTGTCTTGATTGGATGTAAATTTGCCCCCCGGGGGGGGGGATGGGTTTGCGTAGGGCCAGACAAATCATTGCCAACTAGGACCTTGTAGTGTGGAAATTGAGAAGTTTGACAGCGTTGGCCACAAGTGTAAAAATCAGCCCTCCCCCTTGGTAACAGAGTGTAGAAGTAGTCAAATCTAAGTAACCGATGTGAAACTGTGTGAAACTGTGCAGTGTTTCCTGCTGGGTAAGAAGCCGCTCGTTTTCGTTTTCAGACGAGCAAAAAATACATTCTGCTGCAACTGAATTTGCACCAAAAACCCGTTTCAAAATGAAGATTGAACATTTTTGAGGTTAAGAGACCATGTGCACGGATGGGCTGGGGTGTTGAAGAATTTATATAACACCGTGTGGCAGCCATTGACGCCATGCAAAGCCGTGCATGAGAATGCCTGGTAACAACCAACCTGGTTCCATCTCTTGCACGATAGATACAACGGAAAAAAGGACCTTAAGTAAGATGCATTTTTCTAGCTTAGAGTTTTATTTCTTTTTTGTACAACCATCACCGTTTGTCAGATTGTTGCGAAAAAACAACCGGATGCATTTTCTGTTTCTTCCAACCCCCAGCCTCCTGGTTAAACTGCAGCAGCAAAGTCTCGCTGAGGGTAACGGCCCTTAACACATTTGGTTGGTACACCACCGCCCGTACCATATGTGAAGTTTGTTGTTTTTGTACATTTTTGGTTCATTTTATGATCCTCTCAATACAATAAGAATATATGCGTAAAGCGTACCAGAAGAAAGCGGTTCAGAGTTTGTGCAGCAGCAGCAGCAGCAGCTCTCCCTATGCGCAGAATGATAAACACGTGATCGCCATACGGAGTGCATGCGGCACAATATTCCAAAGATCGTTGGCAAACCAGAACTCGGCATCTTTTTGCGTGTTTGAACATTGTTCGCGACAGAGAGCAAGTAAACGAATGGTCGGGTTTTTCGCTGAAGTTCGCGCGTGTGTCGTCTAAAATGTGTGTGTTTAATGTGATTCTTCTTCTAACACTTTTCCCTTGAATGTGTCCCCTCATCCCCCCCCCCCTCCAAAAGAACAGATCCTTTAGTGTCAGACCCGACTGAGTGATGTAACGCGTGTGCGCGATCACCAACGCCGCATGATGAGCGTTTGGTACAAGAAGCAAAGCTGCGAAAGTTCCATGCTTCCTTGCATTCAATAGTATGTTTCAAAAACCCTATGGAATGTAAAGAAGTATGGAGCGATTGGGCTAGTTCAGCGGGAGAGCAGACGTTACAAAAATATAAAACCGATTATTTGCAGCCAATATTCAACCTCTATTTAATCCCAACCCGCAACCATTGGTCGCCAATGGTGAAATAAAAAACAAACTATTCTTTCGGCGTAAAAAGCAACCGCAGCACGTACACAGCTTCGTTCTAGCGAAGATCCTGCTATTTATAGCATATAATGCCGCCTGCGAGACAGCCCTACACTTTACCGCTGCTGTGGCTTCGTGATTTCAGCCGTCGTTAAGGCGTACGCATCATCTCGCTTTTCTGACCGGCCGCGCGAAACGTTGCAGCAGCAGCAAGCAAGATTGCGTTGGACGAGAAGGACGAGTAGTTAGGCCGCCACTGAGCCGTATCGAGGAGGATGTAAAAATATCTTCAGCTCCCGAGCGCGCACACTGCGAGCAATGGACTCTGATCGAGCGCCTCTCAACGCATGCGCCTGCGTGACACGAGATCGGTGCGCTGCCTGTGCCAGAGAGGGCAGCGGCAGAGGGAGAGAGCATTTCGTACGTGAACGTGCCCCCGTGCGGCGGAGTGGATGGGGGTCGGAAAATCGTCGTTTTTTTTATTTCATCAAACCTGCGCAGTATTATTTTTAGAATCCTAGGGCACACGTTCGTCGTTCGTCACACTCGTGCACAGATTTTGGTCTAAAAGATGTCATTTCAAGGAGGCGTTTGGGATTGCGCAGGTTTTGGGACTCATTTTACGTGGTGGCCGGTGTAGAGCTTGGAAGATGGTCGGGATCCTCGTATGAGATACAATTGGAGGAATTTAACGTTTGAAATACAAAAAAAAAACATTTAATAAAATCTATTAACAAAAATTGGATGTGACAATGATGTCAATGATGATGATATGATCACAAATAGCTGTAATGTGATTTTAAGCAAGAAAAGTAATAAAGATATACTATTCAACTATAATATATGCTCAAATCTATGCAACTATGTGTTTGAGGATATTTTGTATTTTATTAAATTAATACATTGGTGTAGTTGGGGACACAAAACCAACTTCCGTCTCATAACATGATGGAAAATGGAATCCTTTCTAAACTAAGACACTCCATGATGAGCATATCCTGAGACTAAACAGTGTAAACAGCTTTGTACATGAAGTATTAACTGTTCGTGCACGATGGCTGAAACAAATTTAGCATGAAGAATAGCTGCCCGTCCTACCCGAATGCACATTTATGCTGGTAATTGTTCAAAAATGCATCTTAATTCTCCAATACCCCATTGTATATGAACAATAAAACCCATATCACTTATATCTTAATTCAAAATGATGCTATTTACCGGTACGTTGGCTGCTCCAACATAGTTTTTTCTCATAAAACTCCTCCGTACGGCTGTTGTGATACGCGTTGTTCAAGCAGGATGGTTGTTTTACATGGTTCGATGTATTTCTCTAATATGCAGCTTAATACTAGTTCGTGCGTAACAGTTTCTCCATTTCCTTCCGCTTCTTCTCTATCAGCAGCTTGCCGTTGGTCTTGAGGGTGGTGTAGTTGTTGACATATCGCGTCTTCACCGTGGCCATCATAATAGTGACAAATTCATCGCACTGCAAGTTGAGGGGAAAAGTAATATCCGTTAGCTTTATCTTCTCTTCATCATTCAACCAATAGCGCTTTCCGTCCATTACCGTTAGATGCGTCTCTGGACGGCCAAATTTCACAAACGGACACTGTGGTGCGTGCTTCCGGTGTTCGCTCCACGGATCGTCCGACTCTTCCCAACCGTCCAGCTCTTTGCCACACACGAAGCAAGCCGCTATGTCTATCTCTGTCTCCGTCCCGTGCCAATAGAAGCCTGCCTCAGCCATCTGCAAAATCGTACCCAGTTTAGCAAACGATAATCATTTTGGGTGGTTTCTTCATATCGAAGCAATACGCCACCGTATATCGGCATCGTGAATGTTTACCTTCTGTATGCTGCATTGTTTATCATCGGAAAATGGCCAATGTTTAAAGCTTTTCTCGCGATCCTCTTGAAGTAAATATATTTTAGCACTGTTGTGTGTGGATTCCATGGCGTCGGATAACACTTATTTGCAGAACGAACGAAATTATTAACAAAACAAGCTTCCGATTTTGCTAGCGAAACGATTAGGCGGTTTTCCTGCTGGAGCGTTCACAACAACTTTGACAGAAACAGGCGTTTGAACGCGATCGTCTTTTAAACTTGGCCAAGGTTGCTAGATAAAGGTACAAATGCATAAAATAAGAAATTATCCTATAATTATTATATAAGAATTATTCCCGCAATTGAATATTTCACTTAATTGCTACAGCCTTATTTTTTCCATTGATTTTCCATAACTTGCTTCATTGTCCTTATTCGAACAGAAAATACAGTAATTATTTTTGAAATTTATACATTTCAATTTCTCTCACCCGAATCGACACGAACCCTGCAATTGCTCCTGTACCATTTGACAGCGCTTGTCAAATCATTAGCTGTCGCTCTACCTACCTTGGCCATCGACCTGCCCTCCCCCTAAACACCATCAATACAGTGTTGGAATATGTTGTAAATTTTGCAAACGTATGGTGGCAGGACAAAAGCAGGCGACAAAACAGTGCAAATCCCTGCTAAATACCGTGACGCACATCGCTGGCCGCCTGTTCCCAGTTTCCCGCACCTGTCGGCCAATCGGAACGGGAGCAAAACTAGCAAAGTTCGATCAATACGTCGAACCACCTTTGCACACCGATGCGGATGCATTGACACGGAGGAGTAATTACGCCTTTTTCTGTGATTGTGAGAGTTTCTCTTGGAGGCAGCGAATAAAAACACGTACAGCTGTGTTGTGTCTGTTTGTGGTGCCGTTTGCAGGAAGAACCAGGCGAAGCAATAGATCTCTTCAACCCGCTGGAACCATTGGCTCAGCGGAACCTTCCATTCCTTCCCCCTCCAGAAATTGGATGTTGATCAAGTGAAAAACGGCTGCTGAAATCACAGGAGTAAGTAGACCCCCACCTCCCCCCCGAGACGAGAAGAAAGGAGGGAAAAGTGAGCGTTGAAACAAAGTAGGTCTTGGAAGATGGGTAGGATGAGGCGGAAGTTCGGACTATGTACTTGGTCGTCATAATACACCTAGTGGCCTGGGCTCCATTCGCCTCAGCAGGAAGCATTTTCCTGATTGAATTACTCATGTCGATAAAATCGTTATTTGTTGTTGTTGTTGTTTCGCCTGTGGCCTTGAAGAAAGTCACTGTGTGCAGTTTTGTGCAAAGGAAAATGTGAGGGGTGGAGGAGGGCGGAGAAGAAGGAGAAGCAAGAAAAACAACAAACGGTGTGAATATTTTCACATAGAAAAATGCTTCTGTTGCCCAGTAGAAAGCTGCAATTAACTACCGCGTACGTATTGGTGGGTGATACACACACACAAAGGCACACCACCCTCTGCCACTCTCTTCCGGGAATGGGGGAGGTGGTGGTGGTGGTGCTGCTGCTGCTATCATTATCGCCACAATTGTTTGGTCATTAGAAAATTGTGCTGAAATGCCTTTTTTTGTTGCGTTACCGTGCGGCTACATGAGGTGAAATATACAGCGAAATGAACTATTTGACAGGTGAAATATCTGACAGGTTCAGCTAAAGGGTTGGGGGAGACACAACATCCGCTTTCGTAATTCTATTAAAATAATATCTTCTTAAGCAGAACATTCCTTAATTGGAAGAAATTATGAACTGTTATCTCAAAATTGTCGAAGTACTCGATATTGAAGTTATTTAATGGATTTAAATACGATTTTGTGCACGTTATTTGTTTACATTGCACATCAGCTGGTTGCTGTGATGCTTTACCCGTCAGATATTTCGCCTGTCAAATAGTTCATTTCGCTGTATATTTCACCTCATGTGGCCTCGCGGTTATACGTTATCATATTCTGTTTCTGTGTGTGTGCGTGTGGAAAATATCGCCATCCTCTTACTCATCGTAGAGTGCGTAGACAAACAAAGCAAGCCAAGAGTAAGCGAGATTTGAACGGCGCTCAGAACGAATGATAAACGATATATCACATGCTGCACCGATCCACGACGCCTTCTGCCTTCAACTATTGGCTCATCCATCGGAATGATGGTCTGCAATATTGAGCGACGTCCCAGACAAAACTGAATTAGCCGATAGAAGAAAGTGCGCCCAAACTCTGGTCCTGGTGTGGCCTCTGCGCCGTGTTTCATTTGTGCCCATTTTCATAAGCAGCACACACTATTTAGAACTGGCTGGCATGTACCACACACAACAAAGGGGAGCCTTATCAGTAGAATGCAAATTCGCCACGGCACCGGATGTGTGTGGTGGAACAATTTTCCGTTCTGTATAAAAAAAAACAGAAAGGTAAAACTATGAATGAGAAGGGAGGGAGCACAGTACGCAGTACTTGCTCGAAACCAAACCGGCCGCGGATCAAAATATTCTCACCGGTTGAAACGTTAGCTTGGTTTCTGTAGCCTTACCACGCACCAGTTGCATCAACTTTAGCAAACTTTTAAGTAAAACATACCCACAATTTGCCCAAAAAGTCTCCTCAATATGAGCTTCATCAGTAATGTATCACGAAAGCTTTACGATGGTTTCGATCAAACCTACGAGAAAAGTAAATTAATTTATGAAATTGTTTGAAATTTTCCATTGATTTTGAAATAGATGTATAATACCTTTCCCCTTCCTCTCTCTTCCCTCTTTTCCAGTATTCATCATGTCGGCCGGACCGTATAATTATTCGTATATCTTCAAGTACATCATAATCGGCGATATGGGAGTTGGCAAAAGCTGCCTGCTGCATCAGTTCACAGAGAAGAAGTGTACGTATGTGCAAGAGGTGAAACAGTGCTGCGCCCCTGTGATGCGTGAACTAATATTGCCATTTTGCAATCCACTTCGCCCACAGTTATGGCCAGCTGTCCGCATACGATCGGTGTCGAGTTCGGGACGCGCATCATCGAGGTTGATAAGCAAAAAATTAAGCTGCAAATATGGGACACGGCCGGGCAGGAGCGGTTCCGGGCGGTGACACGATCCTACTACCGTGGTGCTGCCGGTGCACTGATGGTTTATGACATTACGCGACGGTTAGTCTTGTTCGGGCATTGTCTCTATAAAACAAAACTTAGCACTACGAGACACAATTTGCGTAATCGTTGCAGGTCAACCTACAATCACCTGTCCAGCTGGCTGACCGATACGCGCAATCTAACGAATCCCAGCACTGTGATATTTCTCATCGGCAACAAATCGGACCTCGAAAGTACCCGCGAGGTGACGTACGAGGAGGCGAAAAACTTTGCCGACGAGCATGGCCTGCTGTTTGCGGAAGCGAGCGCAATGACGTAAGTGTGTGTGTGTGTGTGCGCGCATTTCATGGCGTACACAGTTCGCGTACGGCCGCGCAGTTGACCAATTAATCCATTATACACGTGTCTCATGTAGTGGCCAAAACGTGGAGGAAGCATTTCTAGAAACGGCCCGAAAGATCTACCAAAGCATCAAGGATGGGCGGCTTGATCTGAACTCGTCCGAAACGGGCGTGCAGCATAAGCCGGCCCAACCCGGCCGAACCACGCTCAGCAACGATGCACAGACGAACAAGGAAAATTGCTCCTGCTAGGAGGTACATCGGGAGTTCCATTGCAGCCGGGTTGGCGCGGGTGCGTGTGTGTGTGTGTGTGGCAACGATTTTTACCCCGTTTCACAGAGCGGGAAGTGAGTGAAGGAGGAACCTACCGTTCGAAACGAAACTACAAGTTGCGTTTCGTTTTAGGGCAAAGTGTCGGTATGTGTGTTTCTTCAAGCGAGCATATAATTAGGTCCCTTAATGCGAAATTGCGCCAAACGATTTTTTTTTCTTCTATAGTTTGAAGCAAACTCTAAAGATAAACCCAGAAACCCCGCTTCCAGTTCCAGTCAGTTTTGAGATCGAGTTTGATAGGCCAACGGCAATTTTGTTTGTTTGTTACTATTCCATACACATCGGCCCTGCAATGCTAGGCTCTGCAACATTCGAAACAGAATATCTTTAACCTTTCCCTGCAATTTTTGTTAAGTTAATTTGTTGTTAATAGTTTACGGATTGTGAAGATCAAACGAGCGGCAGCAGGAACGGAACGAACCGCATCGAACAACTAGCGTGTGTAGGTACTCTACTGCTAACCCCCAGGCACGGCACAGAGCCGATTTTTAAGTGATGAAAGGATTAAGTATACCCAATTTAGTTGATCGGTAAGAAATGTATTTTATTGTACGCAAATATAGTAAGCAAAAAGGGAGTTTTATTTATGTTTCCCCGCAGTTTTAGCTGGTTTTTGTTTTACTTTTATTTTCGTTTCTTTTCTTGTTGGTTCTAGATTTCCAAAAAAAAAAACAGAACTTGTAATGTTCCATGTACCAGGATTCTGTGCAATGTAAGCTACAGAACAATCTCTAATCCATAGGCGTATTCGTATCGGTGGAGCATAACCCCTTCAACACATGATTGTTAATAATTAACCAAAACCGTTATTGTGGCGTTTGGAAAGGAGAAATCTATAATTCATAGGGAACAGGGCACGATGCAAACGTGTGGTGCGGTTCATTATGAGAAGTCGAACAAATATATGCAATGATAATGATGTGCACTACTTAATATGTGTGTGCGTGTGTGTGTGTGTGTGTGTGTGTGTGCGTGTGTGTGTGTGTGTGTGTGTGTGTGTGTGTATCTTACCAACATCACACTCACTCACCAGGCCCAGGGGTTTATGAAAAAAGAAGGATAATTAAGACACATTTAAAGGATAAGGTAGACAAATTGAATTCCTTTTTAACATTCTAATGCAATTCCCCAACCATCACTATTGAAACGATGATCGTATTTTGAGTACAAAAAAAAGGCGAACAAATCAACCAAACATATGAAAATAGCATATGAAATTGTGCATCACATCACAAGCAGCAGCAGTGCGTTTTTCGGAGGTAGAATTCAATGCAAAACAAAAAATAATGATATTCCAACTCTAACGACCCAGTGTATAGCTCTTCTGTGTAATCTTCCTTTCGGTGCCTGCATGCAGGCAGCATTTACCGCCGAAAACTATACCTATCTCTTATGCAAGTGCAGCACATTTTAATATCCGCTGAGTTATACTGTTTAAAAGATAATGTGCAAACCAATCACAATGTTACTGAAACACTTTAAAAATGAGACAATTTAGACAAAATGCAAAAAAGCGGAATTAAAAAAGAATACTATTACTTTTTGGCAAAGTGTGAGAGAAACGAGTTAAACTGAGCATATTTGAACACAGTAAAGAGTAAAATTTCAAAAAAAAACACACACACACACACACACAGTGCGCAGAACGATGTAGATCGTTCATGTATTTCGAATATTATGTAGCAAAATTTCTAAAAACAAAAAAAAAACACAACTCACAACTAGTTCTTTCTACAGCCCCTTATCGGTAGTGCGAATAGCATTGCAATGGAAAGTTTAGCGGAATGGCGGTTTAACATTGGCTGAATAGTTAGTTATACATAGTTGGTAGTGTTTGGTACCACCAGCCAGTCAGCTTGCAACGACACCACGACAAAAGCAAAAAGAAAAGAAAAAAAACTGTACGATCACCACCACCTAAAACAGTGTAATTACTGATAAAATGATTGGTTAGGTTGAGCTATGGATTCAAACATCACTAGTAACATAGAAACTCCTGTAGTAGGTAACTAGTGATCGGTGAAAAGTGGTGGCGCGGTATGTGTGTATGTGTGTATGTACACGTTGGCATGACGATCGGCGATCAATATAACAGAAACTAATGTCGTATATTGTTTTGTTTTGTTCTACAAAACATGGGTTTAGAAAGAAATTCTAAAAGTATTCTTTCATGGGTGATATGGGTAAAATATCGGTAATTTCTTCACAAGTATTATGTATCATTTTCTTTTATTATTGCAATTCTTCATGTGCAGTACGGTATTGTGTGAGAGAAATAGATGCCTGGGCTCGTATGTATGTGTTGGTGTGTGTGGTACGATCGGACGGTACGGACACCGATCCAGCCGAAAGTTTCATTAATACTTTTTAATTACGTTTTATTACCTGGTTCATCTCAATGCTCTTCTTCACCGACCGTTAAAACGAGAGAGAGAGAGAGAGAGAGAGCGGAATGTTTCTGATTTTGAATGTAACGAAAACAAAAAAAAAAGGTTTTAACGATCGATCAGTTCTTCCGGAATCGTGTACAAGCTTATTAAGACTTATGTTATACCACGGTATTAGCGCCCGGGTTAGTCCGAACCAGAAGCGAATCGAACTCCGCTCGGCCTTTACATGCGCTTCGTGGCTGTATAAATGCTACCTTGAGCGTGATACGGTACTTGATTTCTAGACATAGTAAATTAGTTTTCAATATTTAGCAGTTCATTTTTCTTATTTTTTTTGTTTAGCTGAAGAACTTTCTGCCAAACGATCGCTGTGATAGGCCGCGTAAAAGTGGGTAAAACGGGACGATTTTTTGTGCAAGTCGTTAAATCGTGTACCACAACAGCTTGAATACATATATGGTTATGCTTTCGAAAGATCGTGATCGTCGCGTGTGTGTGGAATGAGTTTTTTTTTTCAATAAAAAAGGGATTAAATAGGAAAGAGCTAAAACGATAGTGTGGCACCACAAACTCGCCCTCGATGCCATCCCGTTTTTTTCTAACCGACTCGACTAAAATGTGGTGTTACAATTTGTTTTCTGTATAGCCTTTCCGTATTTGCCCGTCCAGGAGCCACCTGTCGTGGGCCTGCACACACACACATGTAATTGATTGTGTTTTTTTGTTATACTATTTCCAACAAATACTAGCCAACAACAATTGGTGGAATGTGGGGTCTTCTATTGTTGCCATTACCTAGCCCGCCGTTCGCACGGTTCTATCACACATGGTCACAAAAGAAGGATCCTGTTAAACGATACACATATACACTTGCCACTACAGAGAGCACACACACACACACACATTTTGGGGGAGGATTTGTGAGCATTGTTTGCCTTCTAGCTGCAGTGGAGTAACAGGGGTTTTCAGGGATTCTCATACTTGTGGGATACTTTCATGACTTTTTCTTACACGAAATGAACGAAATGGACACATCTAATAGGATTTTCCAATGACTCTGGCCATAAAGTCCAATTCCCATCATATAAAGTTAATTTCCTATCAGAAATAGTCAAGCAAGTATGCCACAGCTATCAGAACACCCCTGAAAACCCCTGTAATGGCGCTAGGCTTAAGGTTGCATTGTTGCAGTAATAAAAGCACCCGGAGCACAGTACTCCAATAATACCCAGAACAGAACACATCGAGAGGAAAAAGGATAACACCACACACTAAACAGGTGTCTGCACTAATATGCATCCTTGTCCCTTTTCCCCGTATCTTATTGGAGGCATTTCCATTGCACAAATAGTGCTTGCTGCTGCCAAGGGGGAATGATAGGGATTGGTGGATAAGACAAGGGACGCTACACTTTGCTATTGTAATTGGATCGAGTTCTATCTATATCTACAGGCTTTCGTGTTGTAATATAGGCTTTTTTTCTGCTCGGGAGAGGCGTGTCTAATATCTTCGGCCGTTACTACTCTGTCCTTCTGGACCTTCTTTGTAAATAGCTCTATACGCGAATGCAGTTTCTGGGCGTGCAATCATGCTATCGGTTGCTCAAACTTTAACTTTTGTTTTTTTCTTTTTGGTATAGGTAATGACTTCCCTACTGCAAGTGCCAGTGGAAGTGTTCGGTGGATATAGCGAGTGTAGTAGTAGCAGTAGTAATGGTAGTAGTAGAAGCGTACAGGCAGTTGAAGAATGGTGCAGATGTTTGGTTGTAATCTATAAATACAGGGCATATTATTATTTTTGAACTGTTTGATTAACTGGCTAATAATGTGTTCGCTTTTTCCCCCGTTTTAAGCTGCCTCCCGTGTACGCTTGAGTTTGTATTGGAGATTTTTAGCCGTTTTTAGGAACCATCCGCGCTTCCATTTAAGGTGTTCCGGGATTAGGTTCGCTTCTTTTACCCTCTTCTAACTCAAACGGCTGAAAACGGTTCAAATATACTCAGTGAATCGTTTCCGATAGTTTTCTTTGTTTGCTTGCTGTTGCATTAAGTGTATCTCTAATTAAAATATCACGATCTCCATCCTCTCTTCCCGGTAGAATTGAACGCATTCTATTGCCTTATCCCATAACCTTTGGGGAAACCAAGCACTTAGATAAATTGAACAAACAAAATACTCCTTTTCTAGTAGGGGTAAAGAGAGATAATAAGTTCAATAATAAAAAAAAGACTAAAATAATATATATGTGTGTAAATGCCAGCATCCCTGTACACGTGGAACATCATTCGGTGACTATTCGCTAGCAAATTCAGTCAACTATCTACCGTCTAATGGTGATAGTTCTGAACTCATCCGATGCTATGCTTCGTTCGGTTAGCCTAATCTTAACTGAAATCTCACTGTAATAAGTCTTGTAAAACATTTCCTCTTCCTCTACCACTACCAAACCCAGAGAGGTATATATGTATAAAAGGAACACACACACGAAAAACGAAATGATTTTAAAATCGAAATATGTAAACCATCTTACCCTCCATGTACGCGAATTACGTGACGAGCGTTAAATCACCGCCAGTGTTTCTTCGGGCCGAGCTAACCTCCGGCGCGGATGCTTTCCGTGCCAGTGCGTCCGTGACGCTACCACCGCCCAGGCTCCCGTGGTAGCTGTTTGCCATCATCGACATCGAAAGACCGGCGGAGCCCTTGCCGGCACTGCTGCTGCTGCTGCTGCTGCTCGCCATTAGCTGCTGCTGGTACATCCGCCGATACTCGGCGTACATCTGGCGGGCCTGGTTCAGCACACGCGTCACGTTATGCTTGCGCACCATCTTGTCGAAGTGCATCGCCATCTCGTTGTAGTCCATGCCCGTCTTCATGATGTAGTCGCGATGCTGCAGCAGTATCGTTAGGCAAAGGAACATCAGGAACGGATTGCCTCCGCCAAACTCTTGCGGTGGTGGAAGTACACCCGCCACCTTCATGCTTGGGAGCGTGCTGCTGGGAATGGTACCGGCGCTGGCGGTTGTTGCTGTTAGAAGGGGGCCACCAGCACTACTACCACCAGCCTCACCAAAGTTCACATCGAGCGGGCTCGGTTCCAGCGGAAGGGAGGTGATCATTGTCGGTGAAGCTAGCGTTTGCCTCGATACGATATCTTCCCGATTGGAGGCGACATTGCTAGCGCTAGGCATACCAGTTACAACGGATGCTTCGGTGCCCTCTTCCAGCAGCTCTCCGTCACCGACGTCTACGGGTCGGTGCAGCATCGCGGTCGGGCGATTATCGATCGCGCTTGAGGCCGCATCGAAGAAGGGATTGTTGGGGTGGAATTTAAACTTAACGGGTGCCGGCGAACGTGAGAGCGGCGAGTCGTCCGAAGAGTCCGAAGAGTCGGGCAGAATCATTGAGTTTCGAGCCGAGCCCGGCACGGACCGGTCGCCATTTTTCCGCACCAACCGTATCGGCGTGACGGATTTCTTTCCCAGCGTTGTTTCTTCGATAATTTCCCCATCGTACTCCAGCTCCGGATGTTCGTCCGGGGTGGTAGCGGTGCGCTGCTGTATCTGCGTGACCTCCCCGGTAATCATACCGCCCGATAACGGGCTTACCGGTTCGCCATCATCACCACACTCCTGGTGCAGCGGGTTTTCCCACACAAACACATCGCTGCTGACGTTTGCGCTGGACGTGCTGATTCGTTTGCTGTCGCGATTTTCGCTCACCACACTGCCCGTCGCACCGCCCGTCCCCGTACGCCGGCGGCCCGGCTTTTCCCGGTACCGCACGACCTCGCGGTCTTCTCGCGTTTCCTCCGCGCCCGCCTGCTCGAGCGGAGAACGATCACAGATTTCGTCAATTGATTCAATTTCCATCGTTGCGGCTAGCGTTCGCGGCAGGCTGCCATTATTGTCGAGCTTGCTGTACGCGATGGTAGTGGAGGCGGTTGCAGCCACCACGCCCAGTGGAAGCATCCGTCGGCCGTCGGAATACGGCACCATGGAGTCGCCGCTTTCGGGCGGCGTTTCCAGATCGAGGCAACTGTTAAGCGTGTAGAAGCGCTGCTGCTTGCTGTGGAAATCCGTACCGAACACATGCCGATCGAGGTTTTCCAGCTCCATGCGCAACTCTCGCGTCATGGACGTGGTCATTGGGAAGTATTCCTGCGAATCGTCCGGACTGCTACCGTCCCCGACCGGCGCAACAGCTACGGTGCCAGCGCTCGCCACAAACAACTCCACTGGCCGATGAACCGCTGGCGTGATGCTCGCGTGATCCGTCCCCACGTCCTCGTTTGCTGCCGGTTGCTCCTGTTCCTCTCGCCGGATGTGAATCGGCGACACGGAGGCAGAGCTATCGTCCACAATAAAGCTGCTATTGTCGCTGGAGCGTGAAAGCGCCGTCGTTGTGGCCATCGAGTCCATCCCCACGCCGACACTCGTCGCGGACGAGTCGGAATCATCGAACGACGATTTGGTCAGCTTGATAACGGGCTTCGGTTTCAGCTCGTTGTACTCGATCGTTTCGGTCGAATCGTCCCGCGACACTTCGCTCGTCACACCGCCACCGGTCGTTGTCGTCGTGTAGCTGCTGGTCGTTGAGTCCAGCGAGCAGCTGTTGTTTGCATTGCTTCCCACGACGCTCGCGTTCGTGAGCATCTTTTTCGTCACCAGCCGATCGCTGATGCGGCTCTTGTTCATGGCGGCAAAGTTAAGGAACTCGTTGAAATTTTTCACCAGCTTCGGTTTCGATTTTTCCACCTGATTGCTCCCGGCTCGACCTGGGGCTCCCTCGCCACCTCCCTCGATGCTGTGCGCTTTGTCCAGCGAGGCAAAGATGCCTTTCCGACTTGCCGCAAGCTTTTCCTTCAGGTCGTGAAAATGACCCACACCTCCCGTTCCACCGCCACTACCGCCGCCCGCAGTGCCCGTGAAGTGTTTCTTTTGATTGCTTAATTGGCGGGCGATCATTTTGCCCGTTGCGGCCGACGTTGAGAAAAGGCTCCGGCTGCGTCCTATCACTGGCGAGTTTCGCACACTACTAGCCGCACTGCTGTTGTTCGTGCTGGGTGTTGTGGATTCTGGTTTGAATTCTGTCACCACTTCCGCCGCGGGACGTTCCAACTCTTCCGCCGGCGGTTCTGGCGCCGACACGCTTTCCATTGACCCATCGATGAACGGATTCGTTTTGCTGCTGTTCGCTTTTATCTGATGCTGCGGCGAATGGAACACACTGTCCTCCACGTCGGTCGCATTGTCGTCCTCACCCTGGTCCAGCGAGTGGGCCATTTCGAATCCCTCCTGGATGTTATCGTCGTCCCCGACGCTGCGGACGATTTTCCTTTGCTTCACCAGCGCAATCTTCGCCTCGTCCAGGCTCTGGTGAACCTTCTGCACGTGTCCCACCTTGGTGGAGTAAATGTTTTCGCGCGTAATGTTCTCGTCCAGGCTAAGGTTGAGCCGGCGCGACGCATCCAAACGCCCCCCAACACCAACGCCACCGTACCGATCGTACCGGCTCGACGGATTGGCGAGCGGGTTCGTCGAGGTGCAGCAGGAAGAGCTGAGCGAAAGTGCCGAACTTTGCCGCCGGAGGGCGCACACCTTCGTGTAGGGGTTTTCGCGCGGCGTTCGCAACATCACCGACGGGCTTTGGCTGGGCGGTGGATGGACGCTCTCGTCCGACGGTGCCGGCGGCTCGTACTCTCGCTCGTACAGTGCCAGCTCGCCCTTCGGTGCCATCGGTGGCAGCGAGCTCCACAGCACCTCCAGCATGCGCAGCGCATCGTCGAACGCAAACTCGCGCTTCATCTCCAGCAGCAGCCAGCGGTAGCAGAACAGCAAATCGTCCGCCTGGTGGTGCTTCAGGTAGGCGAAAAAGTCCGGATCGTAGTACTGCAGCGCCTCGGACAGGTGGGCAAACTTGAGCGTCATCGCGATCCCGTCCAGCATAAAGTTACAGCTCAACCGCTCCATGATGGCGCAGAAGCAGATGTAGGCCTGCGCCTCGTCGCCCATCGTTACGAGCAGCGGCGAGGCAATGTCCGACATGCCCTGGCAGTAGCTGACCGCCGGATGGTTCAGCGCGTACGTCGTGAGCACATTGAACAGGGCGGCAATGTTTTGATTGTCGTCACTGCCAGCGTAGAATGGATGCAGCCGATCGGTGCGAAGGACGTCCTTCCGCACCATGCTTGTAACGTACGCCAGCTCGCCGACAATGTTGCCGCGCTGCATCGTGCTGCGCCACACGTCACGCAATCGAAAATATTCCGCTAAATTGAATGGCAAAAAGAGCGAAAACGGAAAGGTTACAGAACAATCAACTGTCGCATACCGAATGAAGTGCTACTAATTTCAATCAACGCGCTTCAGCAACCGACATGCATTATTCACGTTTCAAAAACGAAGCATTTTTGCAGGTGAATGGTTCCGAAAGGTAAACAATAAAATGAATGAAGCGATGTTTGACCTCGCGCACCAAAAACCAACCGATGCACATTGCACATACCTGACTTCCTTTTCATGTACTCCATCCGCTCCCTGCCGGTCATGCCGTCGGGGTACACGTTCAGTATGTGCTTCCACACGACACGTCTCAGGCTGGGGTCGATTCCCCCGAGATAGATCACCTTGCGCAACTGTTCGGGGGCCAATATTTGACCTACCGAATCTTGCAGCTTACGAAACTCGGCATCCGACAGCGGTGGCCTGATCGGTTGCGTTAGCAACGGATCCTCGACCAGATTGAACGCTCGCTGTACCATGGAGAACGTTTTCTCCATCTGGTTCATGATCAGGCCGGGCAGCTTGTTCTGCACGTACTTGTGGCCGGCACCGATCGACTGCTGCAAGGAGACGAGCTCGCGCGGTATGCTCGGACCCCCGCCCGTACTATTGCCCTCCCATTCCGAAGCCTCCGAAAAGGGTTTAATGTCGACCCGAAGGTTCAGGCACGGTTCGCTTTTACTGGCAATCGACTGATTGTGGGCCCGCAGGAAGGCGGCCTCCAGATCCCAGTCGGACAGTACGACGAGATAGCTTTCCTGTCCGTTCGCTTCGATCACCTTGTAGCTGATGCCGAAATCGGTTTTCAAATCGAACGCTTTGGCCAGCAGCGAGTACAGCACCTCGAGGTTGGTAATCTGCGGATCGACGCTGAACTTCCTCGTTTCCGATGGAACGTTTTTCTCACATTTCTGTAGAAAAGAGACACACATTATTTAAGCGAACGGTGACCATGGATGGATGTTTTTTTTCTATGCTCGGTTCGCTTTTTTAATTACCTTCACTTTCACCCGAACCGCTTCACGGCTGTGACCATACATTCCGGACATTGTCGAATGCGTGCGGCGAGGTTACTGACAAGGACGAGATACGTGCAAGACGCTGTTTTCTGCTCGAATAAGGCCTGACTGCAGAGGAGGTCACCAGAAGGGGGTAGGACGTGTTGAGATGGTGTTCACATTAGAGGAGCTTTTTTTTTTGTTACAACTGTGGCCTATTTCCCGTGCCTAAAGGTGTCCGAATCTCTGCCGGATCAGTGCTGCATCACCAAACACACACCACTTTACGTTTGCATTTTCCTAAGCACCGTTGTGGCCCCGACGACAGCTCTACGAATGTTGCACGATCCTGCGATGGGTGTCCTGTATTATCCTGCCCGCCGAAGGCACTGCAAGGGGGTCGCACATTGCAGAAGCACCATACGGTCGCAGGCACGTGGATGTAGTGTTGCCGCAGTCCACCGAACGAACCGAGAAAAGTGAGCAGATGGGCGGGCTTGAAACAACGAATCCAGCGTTTCCGTCTGTTTTCTGGTCCTATTTTTGGTTTTTCCCTGCTGGTGGTTGTGATAAACTAGTTTTCCTCTTTGTTGACACTTTGACACATTTGACATATTGCATATGGTTTCCCAAGGTGGCTACAGAAAGGTAAGTGGCTGGTAACGATGTGGTATGAGCTGATGGCCGTCGAGTACATTCGTTTTTTTTATCTGCAAATACAATTGTACTCCAAATAAAAGATTTATTCAATCACACAAACAATAATTATCCCTTTTTGTTGAAGTAGCATGCCAATTTAATACTCATCAGCATTTTGTTAAGCACGTGTAGATGCAGCGTCAGAATGAACCAATTGAAAGAAAATAACATGCAGCGACATTTTCATCAAGCAAGAGCATTTAAATGTACGTTGACAGCGGATTGAAAACAAAACATGTCATGCTCGCCGCTGTGTAAAACGTTGTTTTGGTTTGGCAAGCGGCAGATCCTGGTCACGAAACCCTCCTCGCAGCAGCCACAAACGCGCGGTAAAATGTATTCCCTTAGCTCGCAGAAAAAGTTCTGGACTTTCAAAACCGAGCAGGAGCTGGCCGAGCTGCGTGTGAAACAAAACGTTCGCTTTATTGCCAAGCATGGGGCCAGCATGACGGTGAGTATCGCAATGTTCAGTGAGCGATTCCCTCAGCCGGACAGGATTGATCTGAAATTCGGACGTAATTTGTAATGTTTGTAGGAAGAACAGAGGCAGGCACACTTCCTGTCTGCGGATGAGGAGCGATTATTGCTGAAACAGTATGAGCTACAGTTGAAAGAGTTCTGCAAACGGTTCGAGCCACCGATGCCCAAATATGTCGTGGGGACAGCATTCCACTACTTTAAGCGGTTTTATCTGAACAACTCGTCAATGGACTATCATCCGAAGGAAATTTTGTAAGTTGCTTACACACAACTATCAATCATAAACGAGAAGTGAAGATGAATTGCTTGTGTCTATCTTCTAGGGCCACCTGCGTTTATTTGGCCTGCAAGGTGGAAGAGTTCAACGTTTCCATCGCACAGTTTGTGGCCAACATTAAGGGCGATCGGGTCAAAGCGATGGATATTATTCTGTCGAACGAGCTGTTGCTGATGCAGGAGCTCAACTACTACCTCACTATACACAATCCGATGAGACCTATAGAAGGATTTCTAATCGATATTAAGGTAGGTTCTTTATTTACAAGCATTCGTTGTGTGCATCTTTTACGCCAGCATCGCACAATTCATTTCAGACCCGATGTAACATGAGCAATCCCGATCGCTTGCGGCCCGGGATAGAAGATTTCATCGACAAAACGTTTCTCACCGATGCGCCCCTGATGTACGCACCGTCACAGATAGCTCTGGCGGCCGTTCTGCACGCCGCCAGCAAAGAGCAGGAGAATCTGGACAGCTACGTTACGGAATCGTTGTTTGGGTCGGCCAAGGACAAGCTGCCGGTGTTGATTGAAGCTGTCCGGAGGGTTCGCTCGATGGTGCGCACGATCGAACTGCCGCCGAAGGACCGGGTACGGTTTCTGGAGAAGAAGCTGGAAAAATGTCGCAACCAGGAGAACAACCCCGACAGTCATATGTAAGTGGAGTGTCACTGTGGTGTGCATTGAGATATTTATTTGGCAATTTGCTTTCAGCTACAAACAACGCATGAAGAAAATGTACGAAGACGAAGATGATCTGGACGTTATGGGGTCTTCGTACCATATGAACGTTTCGGATGCAAGCCTGGACGTTTCGCAGCTGAACACCACCAATCCGGCAAACATGACCATCGATTAGGCTGCTGACGGTCGAGTCTAAACCGTAAGCAAACATCGCATTTACATGAATGTTTAGTGAATCTGTGTTCGTTGTCGCCAGTGGTGATTTCTGGTCTGATTTTTTGAAACCTATTCCATGATTAAAAATCGCTGCTCTTATAAAAATAATTTAATTTTCGGATATTTACAATGTTAAAGTCCAAAGCCAACACCAACGTTTCAATATTTAAGGATTCTTTATTACAATCGATATTCCACCTCTATGGTCGAACGGGAGGCCTGGGAGGCCTGGAAGTCTCCTTGTGTGCCTGTGGAGCCGTCGCGTCTTCACCCTTTGGTATGATCGGTCCGGATGGGATGGCATCAAGCATCAAGGGGAGGAAAAATGCCTGCTAGAAATAGAGTTAATGCCGTTCACGAAATAATAAGGAGTGAAGAAAAATAAAACAATTCACCACCAGCAATGGCATCACCTTGAGTAAATCGGAGATGCGTAGAATGTAACATCACCGAAAGTGGCCATATTAAACAAACAAAGTAAATGCCTTGTTTCTGTCTTCTTGTTTGCAGTTTGCTGAAGGAAGGTTTGAGCACAGAAGAAGAGCGTGAAATAAAAGCTGGCAATCACTTTCAATCATCAAAAGAAGTAGATTGCTTAGTAGCGCAGAGAATGATAGCATTCTGGTGGTAGCAGTAGAAGTACGATTGGAAAAAAACGGCAAAGCGTATTCAAAAAGTAGCAAGTTTCGTTTGCACGGCGTAGTCGAAGGAATTGAAATTGCTGCAAAGCTCATTCGAGTAAGGCAAACAGCTTTGTTAGAAAAGTTTCCGTTTTTTTGTAATTGCTTTCATTTCGCTCAGCACGCAAAAAACACACCCACTGCGCTTACGATGTGCGTGTGTGTTTAAAGTGTAAAAGTCGTAGTGGTTTGTCTCGTTTTAAAATTTGCTGAAATATTGATGCTTTCAGTAAGAGAAATTAAACAAAAAAGGAAGGAAAATTGCTTCCGCACGCAACACAAAACACATTACAGTTTAGGGTATGCAGAGTGTTGTGCAACTGTAAGGATCGGTCTGTCTGTATGCTAATTGTGAGAAGAAGAAAAGAGTTGAATTTTGCCGTAAAGCTTTCTCGAAGAGATATTTAGAAAAGTGATGTTTTGTTTTGCTGACTGAGAAGATGTGATGAACAAGACAGCGAAAAGTGTAGTTGTTTGTGGTGGTAGATCTGATTAAAGTTATTTGGAATTGGATCAATAAATTGCCTGATTTGAAAAATTACAACAGAAGCGATGTCATTAAGCAGCTTGTTTATGTTATTTTAAGCCATTTCATTGTACGTTTTTACCCTTCAAATATTGATTGAGCAGCACAACTTTTTAATATGTTCTGTGTGAAGTGATAGTTAAGTGGAAAGAACAAAATTACCTCAATCAATTAATGCTAACTGCTGCCGTCTTGCACAAAGCTAGTTTGTGTAGCATGATTGTGTGTTTTGTTTGTACGTGTTTCGATCGGACACAAACACGGTAACAGAAAACGAACACCGAAACAATCGGACAACGACGAGGGGGGAGGTAAAAGATGCGTACTGAAGGAAAGAAAATTGCCATCAATGTGTTTGCTAACTGAGGGCACACGACATCGACACTGACATACTTCTATAAAACTGTAGGACAGATAATATATACGGTTTCGTTACACTGAACAGAACAAACAGAAAAAAGAAGACGAAAAAAAAAATATAAAGTGGATAAACAAACAGTCAAGCACAAAAATTGGATTCAAAATTTTCATTATTTGCCTTCAAGTGTACATTGGTGTCTGTGTGTCCGGTGTGTGTGTGGTGTGTATAGTTGTGGTGTGTTGTTTTCAGCTAATTTCAATAGATCGCAGACATTGGCATTAGTAGAGAGTGAAGGAGCGAAAGAGAAAACGAAAGTGAGACACAGCAGGGAAGTTACCAGAAGAATTGCAAGATTGAAAAGCGCAAGGGAAAGTTTCGCTAGAGAAAGCAAAATAAACAAGGTGTAGGGTAGGATAGGTTGAGGGCCGGTCTGGTGGTACAGTCGTCAACTCGTACGACATAACAGCATGCCCGTCATGGGTTCAAGCCCCGAATACACCGTGCCCCCATACGTAGGACTGACTATCTTGCTATGGTAACAATAAGTCGCTGAAAGCCGAGCTCACTTTTCTAATGGGTAAAAGCAGGCCTTGACCGACAGCGGTTGTTGTGCCAAAAGAAGAAGAGGGAAGGGTAACCTTGTCGTTAACTTAAAAAGCTGAAGAAAAAACAGAAATGCTCTAGTGGGGCGCGTCAACGAAATTCCAGTCTCTGCAGGACAACTTTCGCTACCCAAAACACACGTTCCAACATGTTCTCAGAGCTGCGATGAAACTTTTATTTTTACGCGTTGTCCATTTCACCATTTTGTTTTGATAGATGGTTTTGTGTTTGTTAACCGGTTCACCCGGGCTTCCTTCTTTGGGGGGGGGGGCGTTGGAAAAACGGGTTAAGAAACGAGATTGATTTATTTATCCCTTCGCTAGTTGGAGTGATCGTCTGCGATCCTCCTGTGCTCCTTACCTGATCTCTCCCTGATCACCTTCATCATGCGCGACAAAACATGGCAGATTGTACGTGTCCTGTGTGTATGTATGTATGTGTGTGTGTATTGTATCCGTTGCATTCACACAATTCTACCTAATATCCTTTTTTCTTCTATATTATGCTATCCTTTCCTGCTACTCCTTTACTGCAAAGTACGTACTTGTACGTGTGTGTGTGTGTGTATGCAAATGTGAAAGCTCTGTCTGCGAGATAAAATATCAAAGTAGAAACAACCGTGCCTTCAAAGGCAGGTAACAGAGCGAAAGTTTGAGATTGAGAAAGTGTGAGGTTTCGTATTTTGCCTAACGGCCACCAAGCAGCCGACTTATCAGCGTACAATTCAGCTTAATCGCGTTTTTTATCGAGTTAAAAATGGTACCTCATATGTTGCTGTAGCTTTTATAGTTATTCAAAAGTGTGTGGATGTGTGTGTGTGTGTGTGTTTTTTTATTTTATATTTAAGTTTTTAGTGTGTGTTTTTTTTGTATATTATTTTTTATACTGGTTTAGCTGCTGTTGCCTCTTTTCTTTTAAATTCATTTCTCCTCGTACCTCTCCTACCAACTATGTTCCTCGGGATGATGCAAGGAAGAAAGCAAGAGTGTACGAGCAAACTCACGGTGCATGCTCGGTGTATTTGATATATTATGTGAGTCTCGAGCTTAGCTGCTTATATTGATTCTATATCCTAGGGAGCTGCTCCTGCCTCTCCTTCTGCCTTCTGTTACAAATGTTCTACCGGCACTAGGTAATGCCACTATCGACAATCGTTATCAAATAATCAACACCAGATAAACTATCCTGCAGCTGCCCGCTGCCCGCTGTTTCGCTCTCAATCAACTAAGGAAACTAACTCTCTGTATGATAAACGCTACTTTTAAAATGAGCAATTCAAAGTGAAAACGCCTGCTACTGGTGAAACAAACCGAGTTATTGTTGAAATGAGATTATTTACAAAACAAATTGAAAACTATTTTTTACCTTGTTTTTTTTTAAGATTTTCTTTTCATAGAACGTCTTAAGCATTTCCTAAAAGGTTAATTTGCTCCTAAGCAACTGTCCTGCTGGTACACCTGGAAGCCTAAAATTAATTAAAACTGGTTCCATAAAACATTAGTCAGCTCTGTTTAGCTTACTTATTATTACTTATGTTTTGTCTCAAAAAACCCTTAATTTTCTTTTCTTCTGATACACACGATTCAACATCGACTTTCCAACAACCGGCTGAAGGATGTCGCTCAGTCAGTTGGTTAGAGCTTTGGTATGACATTTTTTTTGGTTTTAATTTGTGTAACACTCACTTTTGGGAAAATGAAAATTGACCATATTGTTTTTTTTTAATTTGACTTTAGCGAAAAGAAAATTGACCGAGTAGTGTTTCGGGGAGCATCCGGATCATCACTATAGGGGAAAACGCTGATCATTGATCTACTGTAGAAGAGTGTGGTGAGTGTTAGCTAACACACGCTACTAAAGGTGTCTGTAATAATCATCCACAGTCAAATTCCATTATATCGTCTACGTCGTACGTTTAACAATCGGTTCAGTTTTTTGTTTTGTTTTCCCCGCTATAAGCGCGATCATCCGCTGTTCGATAGTGTGGTGGTATTGAGTAACATTAAACATTGCAAAGGGAGTTGCGGGCTAACTGGTTGCTGAAACTTGCATTCACTTCACGGTAGATCACGCTGTTGTCTATGAGAAAAAATATCATGGCATTGGCATTCATATGTGTGTGTGTGTTTTTGTGTGTTTTCGACGGACAGAAGAACGCATCGAATTTCATCCCTTCGTTGTCGGTTTGGCCGATTGAAACGACTGGACTTTGGTTTGATAAGTTGTACAGTAAATGTAGTAATATATATATATATATTATATATATATAAAATCCGAGAAGATTGAACATTGTCTGTGAACAGTAAACATAAATATAAGAAGCCAACCGGTCACAATGCGGCCAACCGAATGCGACTACGAAGGATGCGTTTTTTTTTTCTTCGATAAATTGCGTCAGCTCTTCTTGGGCCAAAAAAGGCAGATTCTTTTGGCATCGGTTTGTGAAGAAAATATGTGACTTATCCGAGGCGGTATCAATGCTAGGCAGCTCATGGGAAGTGTTTCTGTTCTAATTTTATGTTCCACGTTTCAGTTCGATTTCGATTCAACTCGCCCTGTCAACTGTTTCTTTTGCAAAGGTTCAGCGCTCGCTCGCCACACGGGCCACAATTGCCCAAAGGAACTGACGCGTTTATTTTGTGGTAATTTGTTGTCCCAAACGCTTGACCGGAAGCTGACCCACAGCAGAGAAGCACTCGCGCACCAATACTGTAATGCAATTAGTTTTGCTAACCTTGAATGGTTTTGCCCCTATTTTTTGTTGCCTTTTCTTTAACGCCGCTCATATTAGCATTTTGCTCACACATTCTGCATTCTACCCAAAGGGTTTTCCGCATTGTTACACGTCGGTCTTTAAAATTCTCGTACTAGCCTACATCACAGTCACATAGCGGTTGCATTTTCATTCGCTTGTTGGAATTGTATTTAGAAAAAAAAAAGAAGCAAAACCATTCCCTGAGCACATCGGCAAAGACTCATTCGCTCACCATCATCTACTTCTGCTGCTAGAGATAGTAGGTAAGTTGCGAGGGAAGAAACCATAAGGAAAGCAATTATGTGTCGAGGGAAACTTTCCGCTAACGTATAGCAAATAGGAAAACTCAAAGCACAGCACCGGCACACGTACGGACGGATTGTAATGAGGGTCGGAAATGGAAAGCTTCCATGGGGGAAATTGATTTTCGTTTACCTTTTTCCTTTGTTCGGTTTCCTGTGTGTGTGTGTGTGTGTGTGTGTGTGTGTGAGTGGTTCTTTAACCTTGGCTGTCCTTGGATGTGCAAGAAAGTGGTGAAAACTGACTTAAAGTGGCCCACTAATGGGGGGGGGGGAATGCATTTCAGCAAACCGTGTGCGTTACCGTGCCATCGGCAGAAATATGTGAATTATTTAAAGCTCAAGTTCAAGTGTTGCACGTTTGCTGAGGCAACAAAACAAAATAATTTTCCCTTGCGTTGCTTTCGAATCAAACAAAAGCCATTATAAAATAAAAGTAACGTCTTGCCTCGCTACATGGAATTCAACAGAAGAGCAGAACGAAAAGCATGAATACAGGCTCTTTTCTGCTTACAAAGCATCATTGATAGCACACAATGCAGTCACAATTCAGACGCTCGAGAGGAGCTCTTCACAATTGTACACCTGTGCTTGGATGGTACTTACTGGTGGAAACGCTTCCTATAATCCTGCGAGCGCTAAGCAAAGCGCTGCTTGAAGAAAGCTACCGGAAATCATGAAAGCTACACTTACAACCCGTGCCGTAGTGTGAAAACATTGCTGTGGATGTACGTCCGTATTTTATGCAACGCTTAATGAGTTGTTGAATAGAGGCGCTGACTCTTATCCGCCTTTGTTGCAAAGTGTAGCGGGAAAAGAAAGTGACACGCCGGTGCAATTACCCTGCGAGCTTAGCCAGCATACGTATTCTATCCGCGCCAATTGACCCAGTTCGGATGATTCGATACGGAAGCGAATTCTGCGAGTTCTACCGAGCTCAGCGAAATCGCGATCGATATCCGTACTTGGCAAACGGCGAACGCTGCATGGCAATCTGGCTGTCGGTAGGAAAAGTTCCTTGTGGCATAAGAATTAGTTTCCATGGAGACGCCCGGTAGCTGACGAAGCTTAATGGAGCCGCCTAGTACTTGGTGAAATTGCCAAGTGAAATTGCCTTGGTGAAATTGCCAGATGCCAAGGGTTTTTTTCTCTTTATATTGGCATAGTTACATAGTTTTTTTTATGATTAGTTTAGAACCACATACCAAACGGTAGAAGATGATAATTGAATGAGTCTTTTTAAATGTAAAAAAAGGTTACAGCAATACGCATTTGATGGTGATAGTGATGCTCGGTGCTTTCGGGAAACAGCATCCGGTTTTTGGATTACTGCAAAATTTGGACAATATTATCATTACAAATTTCGCCAAACTTTGAACGTAGAAAGACTACAATGTAGCTCTTTTTGCTTCCTTTTTTCGTATCAACCATATTATGTTACCACGAAACAGAAGCTTACATGCTGGCATTCTTAGGTAAGAAAACAAAATCAGCGTAGCATAAAACCCTTAGGATAGAACCACATTCTTCCTTCGAATTAATTATGCGGGGTTCTTGAAGTCTATGGCTGATACACACACACACACAGAAAAAGGCATGTGTAGAACCCGAAGGAGAAGAAGTGATGTGCGCTCTGCGGTGCCGTAAACCCGGAGGGAGCTGAGTAGAGTGGGGTTTTTTTTTTTTTTGGTGGCTCTGGAACTCGGAAAAGGAAGCTACGCAGGTCGTATGTAAGTGTATGGTATTGTATGGTAGAAGGTGAAAAACGGGTGTAAAGATGTAGTCGTTTCAGAAAAAGGTTTAAATGGTAGGAAGCGGTTCGAAAGACAAAATAATAAAAAAGTCGCACACACACACACAAAGAGAAAAGAAAGGGTACAACTAAATAATTGGCATCGAATTCTCGGCGAGAAAAGGGTGCCGAATCGGACAGATAAATAAATCATAAGGTGAAAAGAGGTGACGGAGAAAAAAAAAGGATAAAACCCTAGAGAGGAAGAGAGGTCACAAACACAGGTCGGATGAAATGAAGATAATAGACCAACACGGGAAAACAAGGGCAGAGTCGATTGAAGGGATTGAAGTAATGGGGATTGAAACAAAGAAGATAGAACATTGACCTAAGCTTACGCGGACACACGTTTGATTCGATTGCACACCGACGAGAACAGGAAAAAATGATCCATAAAGTACGTAAAGAAATACATTAATAAAGTTGATTGCGATGAAACTCTTCTCGGGGAAGGAATAAAACATAAGCATGTTGATACACTATACCCTATCACGTGCACGTAACGCTATACAACATTCAACATTGAAAAACATTTAACACTCAAACCACACCAATAAAGCAGATAGAGATAAGAAATGGTAAGACAATAACAAAATGTAGTACAGTTCTAGTAGATAAAAGTACACAACACATCGTAAAAAGTGTAACAAAATAAGCGAATGTACATAATACATAAACAAATCAGAACATCAGAAGCAGAACAGTGAAGCGAAACAACAAAAAAACTAGGACAAAGACGAAAAGCAATGAAACTTCTTCGGGAAACCGCATGCTAGATACAAAGCCGGCTATACAGTAGTAACAGTTTTGCACACGCTTTGCTTCCAGCCGAAGCACAAAGCCACGAGCACAACAGACAGTTCGCAATATGATCGCGGAAAGCATGCAATATTTCAGCTTTTTTTTTGAGGTTTGCATTATTAACCAGTACATGATTGTACAGCTTGTTTTCATTCTATTCCTTCTTCAGTTTGCTTGCTTGCAGGCACTGTCGCTACCACTTGTCAGTGTGTTGGGTGCATGTTTGGTTCGGATACAATGTTTCAGTTTCAAGCTTTGTTATCGAAGCAGGGATCCTTATCATTACCCTGAGGCGTAGAGAGAGAGAGAGAGAGAGAGAGTGTGAGAGAGATTATGGTTGTGTGTGTGTGTGTGTGTTTGATAGATGTGAAAGCGTTGTTCCATGTTTGGTTCGAAGCTGTTCAATAGGTTTGAAAGCAGTCTGTTTTTTTTTTAAATTTAAATCTGCTGTTGTATCTTTTGAAAGCAATGCTGTAACGTGTTCGTGTTTATCGAAAGGTATCAAAAGCACGAAATTGTATGTGTGTGTGTGTGTTTTTTTGGGCGGTGAAGAACAGGCATCGAAAATAATAGAAGCTAATTCAAAACAGCTTTTCAGAGAGGCGATTTCGCTCCACCGTTGAGCTAAGTTCCGTCGTTTAAAGCAGTCCCCAAAAGGCAGAAGATGTTATGGGAAGGAAGCGAAGGAAAGAGTAAGTAAATCGAAGCATGCTTGCTTTCTTCCGCAGGCTGCGCGCTAAGATACAAAAAACAAGAGCAAAAGAGTGACGCTTCAGCTGGGGATCGGTCCGTCGATTTTAACTCATGCATGTTTTAAAGGCGGGGACAAACGCGCACAACAGACGCCGTGATCCAAAGTTATATATGCTGCATTTATTATTGATCATACGCTAAATTCCATCGTACACATCGGCGCTTGCACGCTTGCATCTGCTGATTTTGTCTGTTTTGGGCTGGGGGTTTTGTTCAGATAATTCGCCAATATTACTTATTACACCTTACACACTGTCGTCTGCTGTTTTCGGTTCGGTGTTGCCTGGTTTACATGTTTAATATGTGTGCTTGTTTTGTTGTTGTTGTTACTGTTCATTGTATGGTACATTTGCTTTAAGCCTGTTCCCTCCACCCGTGCTCAAATACACAAACTGTACAGATGGGATTATTGATTTGATTTTTCAAATTGGAGTTTGAGTGACAATCCGATCAGTATTGTTCGCTATTTTCTTCCCCCAAAAAAAGTGTATTCATCTAAAATAATCTAACTCGGACGCAAGGCTGCTCTAACGCTGGCCACCAAAGCGGACCCGTTTCCGGCCAACCTATTTGCTTGCTTGTTTCGCGCATTTTTTTTGGTCTGCCTTAATTAACGATACTTAAAAAACTTTCAAAAAATTGTATATGTATTTTTAGTTGTTTTTTTCTTCGATTCGATCTTTTTTTTTTGGTTCACAAACTCCATCTGCTTTTTAATGTTTTTTTTTTTTGCTTTTTTGCTAGACATAATGTGTCGTTTGTTTTTTGTTTTTCTAGCATAATAACGTCACTAACAAGGTTTGTCCTATCCTGCAAGAACCAAGCGGTACAAGAACACTCAAGATGCAACCGAATCGCGCACAGTAGACAGATCGAAGTTGGCTTCTGCTTTCCGCGAATGTACGCTCTCTGGCTCTCTCTCTCTCTCTCTCTCTCTCTCTCTCTAGTCAATAAAGCTCTCTCAATTCTGGATGGAACCACATTACATTCGGAGTGAAAAGCGAGGCTCTTTACGCAATAAATATGCAGTGAATGTATACAAAACGTACGACGCAAAAGGAGAAGCATCAATTTCGACGGTAGAATCTACTCTACTTTCACTCTCAGTTTACAGTTTTTTTTTCATAATCTCTTTTTTGTTGTTGTTTTTAGACAGTATGTACGATTTAGCTGCTGCTGCTGACACGATCTATTAAACGTCATTTGAATGGTTTCGCGCATAGAAAAACGCATTGATGGGCGCGCGCGCGCGCGCGCACTGATCATTTAAATAGATTGTTTGAATGTTGGTTTTTGTTGCTCTTTTCAGGGTCATTATTTTAGGTCAGATTTAATATATTCCTCCCGACGGTATGGATGAATGATACGTACTAGAGTTTATGTGTTTTAAATTTCCAACCCTTCCTTTTTCTTATTCTTTGGTCTGGTAACAGCTTGAACAGTTGTAGAAAATTACATTCAATAGATAAAGTTTTCCTTTGCCACTGTCACATTGTATAACTTTTTTTTTTCGATATATCTAGAGTGGATTTGTTTGCTTATGGATGCGGTCATCTAGGTGTGTGTGTGTCCAATCCGTGGCTGGGTGTAGTGTGTATTTTAATTCTTTCTATAACCAAAATCTAAAATTTGATGTAAAGGAGTACACTTTGTAGAACGAAAAACAAAAACATAAACTCCTCACAATGTGACCTTTAAAGTACTTTTCTTCCTTTGCAGGCCACTCAGAAGCGATATTGAATATTTCAGTACCAAAAATTCGCTACACGTCTTAGGGGCTCCAAGGTTTTCCAAGAAACCCACTCTGTTGAAGCAAAATAACACAATCTTTCCTTTACCGGGAAAATTCAGATGAAGTTTTTTTGGTACTTTTACATTTTATTATTAGCAGCTTGGTAAACTTTTCCTGTGGTGAAAAGTTATGGAACACTTGGAAAAGCTCTGCATTATTAACAGTAGCAAAAAAACTTCCTCTTCCATCTACCGATATTGTGTTGTGATAGTGCTTGTGTTTGGCTGCTTGGGTGTGTGTGTGTGTGTGTGTTTGTAAGAATATGTTATTTTTCGAAAATTCTTATACATTTGAAAAATATATAAATATATGAATATATCGTTTACTCTAGGGTTTGTGTGACGATGCTAACAAGATTCACCTGCGTCATTCACTTATTGTGTTACTCATTGCGCCATTCCATTATTGGTTGGTAGACACATCAAAAAGCTCATAAGATGCTCTCATCCCATTCCAGTCAGTACACTACCTGTGTGGGACAGGAAAGGGTAGCAGAGGACCGCACACGGTGTGCATATTTTCCCGCTTTCAAACGATTCGAGAGCTATTCTGCTCGATTTTGGTCTGCCTGGAACGTGGATCGTTTGCCTTCAATTGGTACGTTTTGCCTACACAATTTGTGGCAAAATCGTGCTCATGCTCCGCTGTGGTTTGTGTTAGTTTGGTGTGCAGTAGTGTGTGTAGTGTGTATTATGTGAGTTTTGATTATTTAGCTACGACATTCCTATTGCTCATGCAGTTGATTTCATCTTGCGTGTGTTTTATTGTTCACGCTCCTCATGGGCACAGCTCATTGTTCGAAACCAAAACACTGGAGGAAAATACGATAAACGATTGACAGACCATTGTGCCTAGGTTACCTTTAAATTGCTGCTTTGCTTGGGTGTGTGTGTGTTTAGGTTTTGTTCGTCTTGGGGACCATTGCGTTTGATTATCATTACACGTGAGCGTTGAAAAATAAACAGAAATAATTGAGTATCTAGCTGAGGGTTCTACGGGGAGCGGGTGCGTGGGGCGTTGTAGGATGAGTTCTGTGCAGGATGAACAAACGCAAATATGTGTATGTGTGTTTTTACAAGATACAATGTACACAAAAGAAAGAAGATAAACGCATTAGTCGAGCTGTTCATTGGAATTTCAACGTGCACAATTATGTTTTAGAAGGAAGTGTTTCGCTTTTTTATAAGAAAACTGTGTAACAGTACTTCAAGAAACACTCAACATGAGATGTGTTAATCAATATGCAACTGTAGCGTCAATCGCAGGAAGGATATAAGCTTCAATTCCACTTCAAGCAATGGCAAACCGCAAAGATACTCGATCATAACTGCACAGTGGCTTTCAAAACTATGTTGCACGTTGAATTTCTAACCATGATCTTGAACATCCTTCCCCTTGCCCATGGATTTGTGTAATATTGCCGTGATAATGTTTGTATTTACACTACTGAAATGTATGCAAATTGAAAATCGCAAAAATCAAACTTAACCGAGTCTCCGTTGTGCCGTCCAGTGAGGGTGAAAACCAAAAAATAGCTTCCACTTTAATTATTGTTTTACAAGAGGAAAAACAAATGAACAACCTAAGATGACGCCTAGTGTTGCAAACTGGATGAGTCTTGTATGCCGCGTGTCTTATTGCTTTTGCGTTGGTTTTGAGGGGGTGGAGAGTTTGGGATGGTTACTGCTTACTTTACACCCACACCGGGATCACCCACCTCTTGGCGAGTGTTTTCGCTTTCAACTACGCCTCCAACGCACCATTACGTATGCGGAGTGTGTACATGTATACCAAGAAGTAGTGTATATAAATTTGTAACTATCTAATACCGCCCTTGCCATCTACAGTAGTCCTCCTTTATTGCCTGGGATAGCGGGAATGAGCATGAGTGTGTGTGTGTGTGTTTGTGTGTTTCCTTTAGTTTTATTGTGTTGAGAGCTTTGGCTCATTCTCAAGTCAAGTTAGTCACAATCTTGGTGGCAAACAACAATCCGCGCGTCTGCCGTATTGCGGACGCTGCAAAAAGCTATTGCTGTGCTTTCGTATCAAAAAACGTACTGTCTACCATTGCGCCCCCCCCTTCCCGAACGAACGAACTAATAGGCTTCTAAGGTAGCTCTTCTAAAGGTTTTATAGCGGGTTATAGAGCATGTATAAAAAACTTGTTTTAACTCGGGATGCGCTATCTAAGAAAGAGAGAGAGAGAGAGAGATTGATAAAGAATGTCTGAGAAAGGGTATGTGTGGGGGGGGGGGGGGGGGGAAAAGCGTAAAGTACAATTTTCAAGGGATCTCATGTGATCATGTAAATGTGATATGATCAGGGTTGAAATAGGGAAAATTCTTGGGCATAGTTATAATGGAAAGGGAGTGTATAAGTCAATAAGACAGAAGAGACAGGAAGGTTAAAGAAGAACGTCAAAATGAAAGTAATAAAAAGGGCGCCACTACTTTTCAAGGAAAAGGAAAACAATTACAAACCAATACTAGTAAAGAGAAACTGCAAAATGTAGGTAAACGCACGAGCTTGCTAACTTGCCTAATGTAGAAGAAGGTAAAACGAGAACAACAAAACAAGGAAGAAAGTTAATAAAAATGTAAAAAATGTACATATCTAGCTGGTTAGTGGTTAGAGAGTCGGAAAAATATGTTAAAACAGAGAAATACATTGTAAGGATAAGTATAAAACTAATCAAACGAATGAACAAAGTGAACGAAGAAAGATTAGTGATTTAGTATACTTTTATCAAAAATAAACTCTAACACTATTCCTATCATGCGTCTACTATAAACAAAAATTGAAACGATGAAAACAAACCAACTTTAAATAACCGTAGCCGCTGTTCTTCGGAAATAAATGGTATTCAATCAGACGGGTTAAACGCAGTAACTAGCAGTAACTTTTCAAACGCGTTGGAAAGGGTGTATGGTATTTACATGAGAATCATCGTCAATCAATACACTTGGGAGCAAAACAGTTGCTGACTTCTTAAAGATATGAACGTATGGTGGTGTACTTATGCACAAAAAAAATGAGAACAAGGTGAGACTAGAGATAAGAGCTTAGAATAAGAATGATACGCCCCGCTCCTGTTCGGTGCATAGTTTTCGCGCTTGTTTTTTTTTTGTTTTTAGAATGTATCATGCAAGGAATCTGTTTCTTTACACTGTTATCTCCACAGCTGCATTCAATGCAGCTGCTTGCCGTATTTTATAACAAGGATCGAAAATCTATCAAAAATATACTCTTGCCGGTAAGGGTGCGGAATCGAAACATGTGACTGGATAAACCTGGATGTACTTCTATATCTTCCTATCTAAGCTAGCGATTGGGAAATGCGCGAAAATTGGTTGCCTAGCGATAGCACACCAATGAAGCGTTGCTTTGAAAACTGGCTTTAATGTTCTTTCCTGTCAAGCGAGAGGAAGATTGATATTGGATTAAGTTGGTCGGATCGGTTTCACCAGCAGAAAGACGATGAAACGCATCAAACGTGTCCCTGTGTTACCGTATTACCGCGGTTCTAGAATGTACGTTTTTATAGCTGAGCTAAGATAATAACAATGAGATTACGATCTGCGTTAGCGAGAAGAAGAAAGAAACGCTAAAAGTGTCTCTACTAATCATCGAAGCAGTATGTGTCAAATAGACAACCGTATGAATAGATTTTTGAAAACGAACAAACTCTATCGCTAACTACTGAAAAGAATTACGAAAAAGAACGCAAAATAATTTGACGTGTGAAAAAAAAAAATCAATTTCAAAAGTGAAGTGAAAAATTGCAAAAATTAAAAGAGCAAAAACCAAAGTGTTCTTCACAATCGAAAACTGCCAAAAAGGTATTACATCGCTCTATTATTCAAAGAAAAAAAACAACACTTTGGTGCAGCCTATTTTATATGAAAATAAAGTAAGAAAACTATCTATTTTTAAGATTCACTGGGGAGGAAAAACGATAACATGAGAGAAAGAGACGAAAAGAGAACAGAAAACATGGGACTACTAAATGAACCGATAGCGAAGAGGATGGAATGGTTTTTCTTTTTCTTTTTTTGTTGGTAGGAACCGCTTGTGGAAATTGGGGACATGAAATGGGGGACACTTTCACAAAAATTGCTACTACAAATTGAACACGTGCCAGGCCTAGATGGTGTGCCTAGATGGCGGCACGACCCTGTGTAGCACAGATTTGGAGTGGAGCACATTTTACGTTTACATTTCGGTTCGGTTCACTCGTTTTCTTTTTCGCTACCAAAATGATTCGAATCGAAAGGATGGATTGATTGGGTGAGGTGCTGCTTGATTGATGTGTAGTGAGTGGTATGGGTCCTTACGGATGGCCCCAAGAGCCACGGTACACTCTTGCGTGACGTACGGGCACGTGTCTATACACAGCACTTTGGGACGTACTTGGGCGATTGGGCCCGCGTGGCGCATCGAGGACCTCCGAGCCGAACTGGTGTCGAACCGGAGATCGAACTGATCGTAAAGAACATACAACAGATACAACTATATAGATACAAGAAAGAGGCGAGCGTGGTGCGCTTTAAGCGGGAGTATGTACTAATAAAAAACGGAGCGTCTTGGGGGGGGAGTACGAGTCTTTCATTGGTTGCGAGGGCAAACAGCACAGCTAGCTGCCAGTCGGCCAAGATGGGGAGCATCTAATTGGATTGGTTAAGGTTGAGCTTGGGTTTGAGGATTGGGATTGAGGGGAGAGCGAAAGGATGGTAACAGCGGATCAGCGGGACAAAGGAGACGAGGAGGGGGCCCGAGCGACAGCAGCTGTTTGTTTGGGGTTTTGGTTTGCTTTTGTGTTTTCTTTTCTGGTCGCGTTTCTTTGCTCTCTAGGTAAGTAACCATAACCGACCTCGACACGCTTTACCGAAAGACTCGCTGGAGGAGCTGTAGCAAGTACACGGCGAGCACGCTACCGATGCACACGTGCACGGTGTGGTGCGGGTTTGCGGTGAGCAAGCTGGAGGGACTGGAGTTACACATATCTTCCTCACAGAAACACATATGGCCATTGCCAGAACTTTCCATCATACACACATGATCTACCATGAACAGATTGATCTGCAACTGTGACGTACACATCCGCCTCACGACCTCGTACGCTGTGGTTGTGTACGAGCGGGTGTATTGTAGTGTGTGTGTGTTCGTGTGTGTGTGTACATTTGGCAAACGTGGTCAACGAGGGGAAGGGTTCAGTTTGCCAACAATGCACACGTGAGTGCGATGTGACGTTTTGGTTCGTATGCCATCCGTGGCATCCAATCGGATGCCATTCCAACATTAAGGACATGCCGGGTGGAAAAACAAATATTCAAGAAAATCAACACGAAAACGAGAATTGTTCGATGAAGGGTTTTGCAGTAGTGGAGACAGGGGGGAAAAAATAGAGACATAGAGAGTTAAAGAAGTAAAAAGGGACGTGACGTCCATGGGGCACGTAGTTTAGTTATTCGTGTAGTGGTTAGTATTTGGTTAAGCAAATACACGCACAGCAAAACCCAATGGCACAAAGTTTATTAGAAACATTTATAGTGCAAAACATGGGAAAATACAGTTCCAGACGATCCGCACATCGGTGGACGTTACGATCGACGGTACGATTGTGTGTTGCGTTGAGTTCATTGGTTAGTTTTTGGTTTTGTGGTTCCGTTTTGTTCATCAGTTTTGTGTGACATTGGTGGCAATTTGTTGTTGTTGTTGTTGTTTTTTTTTGCCGGAATATGCCGGAATATATGTGTTTGGTGCAGTGTTGCACATTTGAGACAAGGAGGGTGTTGCAGTTTTTGTTGTTGTTGGCGCAGTGGCGTTTGCGATAGCAAAAAGTTTGATTGAATAAAGTGAGAAGGCGTGTTGTGTAAGCCATTCATCGGTGGTAAGAAGATAGAAGTATAATAAAGATAGAAGTATAGAAGTATTAGACGAGATAAGTAAGAAAGTGTTGCAAAAGATATAAAAACAGTGTAGAGAAAAGGATGAAAAAGGAAGTAAAAATATGAAAGTAGAGTAGTTGAAATAGAGAAGAGAAAAAATCGTTTACAAAATTGAAAGGAAGAAGGAAGAAGTTGTGAAAAACAGAAACAAAGAGGATATGTTTTTTGCAGTAACAAATACGGCAAAACAATACGATAAGAATAAGAGAAAGAAAGGGGAAAAGAGAAAAAAGAGAGAAATATACGCATTAATACCTTTGTGAATATGATGCGGTGGGTTTTGTTCGAAAGTATTTGCTTATACCTAATGTTTAGTTTATTTATTTCATGTATTTACTATTCTAATGTATATATGACAATGATAAATCGTGTGTGCATTAAGACACTTTGGCAAAATTAACCAAAACAATATGCAAGCAGACAACGATGAACACGTCAAAAGGGGGATGTAAGTGTGTTTCACATACTGTTGGAGTGGTTTTTACCAGACATATGCTACCGATACTTGACTATCGGTAAAAACACACCAACGAAGCCATCTTTAAATGCTGCCAATCTGTACAGATTTACAACTAAAAAAGGGGGATAACACTGTCCAAATGGGGAAAATACATAAACCTTTACAGCGATGTTTTAAATACCAATTCAATGGTTGAACACATGAAAAAAAAACATGACCACATAAACGAAAAGTATGAGCTAAGAAAAACACGATCGTTCATGAAACCACTCTCAGGCAATGTTGATGGCACGATGCGGGCAAATTGTTTACTTACGCGTCCTGGAATGGCGCACCATTTTGACGCAGCATCCGTTGCAGGTCATCAGCGGGGGCTGATCGCGGGGCAGGGCGGTGTAGTTGAACGGGTCCTTGCATCGCGCATCCGTCCAACTGTCACACTCGTAGCAGTAGATTGAGCGTGCTTTTGGATTGGGGTGAGGTTAAGTGGACAAAAAGGTATTAGAAATCGTTTGAAAAGGAACGCATTTTAAACATCACAAGTGGGTCAGATAAAGGGAAAATGTAGGAAATTAAACACTCTATTCATATAAAACAGAACAAACTAGCAATCGTTGAACGAACTGAATGGGGAACAGTATGGAAAAGGGTACAAAATGGGAGGTTCAAAGACGTGTGCTGGAGGGAGTGCTACCAGGTGTTAAGCAACAGTTATGAACATCAACAATCGTTAGCAGGGTACATTACACTTTCTGGGTACAATTTCCCCTTTTTATGCAAAAACAAACCGACCAAGAGCATTTTGAAGTGTTAAGAAGCGTTTATGACATATTGGTGTGTAATGTAACAGACAGAAAAAAGACGCCTGATCACAATAAGAGAAGGTTTAGTTCTTCAAGAACATATTGCATTGATCGTGGGCTTAATTTAGAACCGCTCGTCCCATTAAAGAAGATGCGCATGAATCAAAGAGCAGCATATAAAAATATTATTTATAGATATTCATTTGCCAACGCAAACAGAACGATGATCACGTTTCTCTTCCTTTGCCCGGTTCTACACAGTGCCCCAGTGCCAGCACGAAACACCACTTGAAGATCGACCCTTGAGTTCGGCACTTTACAGAACTCAATCCACTTGAAAACCCAAATCGTGGTGAGAAGCAATTTTGAATTCAATTCAAAGAACGATACCAATTTCTCTGATTCATATTACAACTCTTCACGCACCAGTTGCCGATGGTGATAGTGTTTGCTGCTCGGTTCAAGCGTCGGCTCAAGTGACGATCACTTCCGACGCGTTACATTACACGCCCCTCGCCATAATGCCGCTTCCATTTCATTCATTTCACCCAACCCAAAAGATCGATCGGGATTTGTTTTAATTTCCCTCGCTCCCGCACACAACGTTTCCACCGTTTCCATCGTTCGGTTCGGATACCCACGCAAGAAGATTGATTGTAAACAACGTTTCTCTAGCAAAGCAAACCGGAATGGAAGCAGGCGCTTCGCGAGATTGTAAACGCTTTTCCGAGGTGAGATGATGATGCCGAGAAGCGTCATTTCATAAACAAAAATCGAATGCGATAAATAAACGATTAACGAGTGGCCCGATTCAAAGCGATCAACAACGGGATGGGACGGGGATGGGACGGGGAGGGGCTAAACGAATCACTCCGACCGGACCGGAACGGAGCAATTTTCCCGAGGCCTTGCGGGGAGCGATTGAGATTGGTGATGAAAATTGAATTACCGCCATAGGCGGAGCGGACACTGGAGTAGGGCAAAAATGGAACGTGACAGGCGGGTAATGATGGTGGCCCCGCTGGCCATCTCATCCATCAAAAAGGGGAAGGGGAAGCGGATGGTTTAGGGGTTTGGGAACAAAAAAAAAAACAAGAAACAATCTCGAAAGCAATATAACACTGTGGTACGGGGTATGGGCTGTATTGGAGAAGGGCGAATGGGGGAAAGGAACAACATTCACCATCGACCGGGGGGAGGGGGGGGGAGAAATTGTTGATGATTGATGGAAATGCATAAATATTGCGCAGAAAATTGCAACACCATCGCGCTCGGTTGTTTACTACTATCGTGAGCACTGTTGATGACGACCTCTCCCCCCCCCCCAAGGACGGTGAGGGATAAATCATAAAAGAGACAGAAATAATTCAATCAACAGAATAATTTGCACTCAAAACTTAACGTTGGGAGTGTTGATAGTATCGTTTAATAGTGTTTAAGATATTTAGAAAAAATGTCAAACAAAAAGTGTCTTTTGTACATATGTAGTGCTTGTTCTTATCTGCTTACTTTGACACTCGGCGGAAACCTGTGGAATCCAAAACCAAAACACTCCTACCAGTGCTGCTTTGTGGGGAATTTACCGGCAACCCCAGGGCCGGGCAGGCAATACCATTAATATTGAATAGTTCGATGACGTGAGATCGTTACCGGTGAGGCAGGTTGGTTGGAAAATGCGGGATGAAGTTCCAGATGGACACCGGATGCGAAGGTTTTGTGTACCCGTGTACAGTAGAGTTTTCATATGGGTATGCGGTAGTGGGCATGCGTTTGTTTTATTATTTTGTTATTTGGGAAGGAAAAAAGGGAGAAAAGAGTTTGTTAGTGGTTGTAGAGGTACGAGGTGGTGGTGGTGGTGGTGGTGAGATGTGTTGTTAAAAGTTAACGATGAGTGATGGGTAATTTGTGACTTTTTTTCTTGCTATCCCATTTTCGGAGACGATTGATGGATGCATGCACATCTTGGAGACATCATTAGTGAGTTGAAACGGGAAGACTCACAACAACGGGCGCTTATGTACACTTTGAAGTGATACACATTGAGAGAGAAATGTACTGTCAGTGGGAAGAAAGCAAACAGAACATTGCAACAAACGAATAAGCAAGTAAACTAAAGCGACTAAATTAAGACCATGGAACCAACGACAGAAAGCTCGCAAGACGGGCAACTTTAACGTAAACATCAAACAATGGAAAAACGGTAACAAATGGACAGAAGCTCAACACATATCTAATAACGTTTATGGTGCGGCAAGCCAATCGACTGTACAAACAATAACTTACATGGAAAACAATTGTCCGCGGAACATAAGTAAACGGACGAAATCAGAATCACTTAAGGTGGTCAAAAGAAAGAAATAAACAGAGCAAACGGAAACATTACTTGAGCCACATGAACAATTGTACCGGTGTGAGAGGCGTTTCAATGCAACAGAGTACTTTAAAATGTTGTATTTTTATATAAATTGCTGATTTACAATTTAAGTTATTTTATATAAATCGTAGCCAAAAGCATAAAAAATTGCAAAAAATGGTCTGTTAAAAGAGGAAAAAAATTCTATGCTAAAAAAGAACATAAAAATTGTACGAAAGTTCAAAAACGTTGCAATAGCACTGTTTTCATAATACAATTACACAGAAGATCAGGCGCCTCCATTCGGTACGGCACGTGCAGCCAAATTCATTTCCTGGAACGTGATTACAACTTCCACTGTCGTGCCGCGCACGTGTGCATTCTTATCAGTATCGTGTGTGGTGATGACTATGAAGCTGGCATGAATCTGTGCGCGCGTGTGTGCGTGTGTTTGTGTAAATTGTATATGCAAAGAAAAAAAAAATGCAAACTTAACCTACCTAAAGGGATAATAACCCACTGTTTTCGATCCATCGCTAACGGTTTGTTTGATTTAAAAAAAAGTCGCCTATCCTAATAACAACGTTCGGTTGCGCTGGTGCTGCTGCGTATTGTTGATGTAGTTTTGCTGGTCTGCCTACTGTACCGGTGTCCGGAAGCTCGAATCATATGACAGGAAAGGAACGGAGTTGTGGTTGTTTCTTTCTGCGTGTTTTGTTTTGCACTGAGCGCGCGTTATTATGCTGCACGGTGAAATGCAACAGTGTGCGGCAACTGCCGGGAGCGCCGCGAGCGAGAGCGAGAGGGAGAGCGAGCGAGCGCAAAGGATAACAGAAGACACTTGTATGTGTGGGGTTTGTGCACTCTCACACGTTGCTTGACAGTGGCGTCAGAGTGTATGTGTAGCTTAAGTGTCAGAGAAAACAGGAGAGCGAAAGGGGGAAAGTGCGCTAGAAATGTAGGAAGCGCACAAGAAAAGGTTACGAAGTGGCCGTCTTTCCGTGGTTTCGTTGGTGCCGTCGCGGGCACGATACTGTTGACGCTGGTACTACTGCTGCTGCTGCTGCTGCTGCTGCTGCTGCTACTGCTGCTGCTGCTGCTTTTTCGCTCACTGATGGCGACATTGAGGTCTGGTGCTAGTGCGACCGCAACCTAACTCAGTCGTATCATGTTTGCTATCCGAGCACAGCCAACTCCAATGCCGATTATGCCGTCCGCCCAGCCGACTGCCACTGATTCACGATGGACCAATTATTGATTCGAAAATTGGTCCCCACTGCTGCAGCAGGGTTCGGTGCAGCTGGTGCCAACTTTTCCTTCCTTTCCTTTTTTTTT
>AXCO02001291.1:0-41311 GCA_000473525.2 Anopheles melas | reverse complement strand
TTTTTAACCACGTTGCTATGGCGGCAAACACCATTCCACTCCACTGGCTAACCGGTCGGTTAGTGAAGATTCTGATTGAGAAAACGCAATTGGATAACATTGGAATTTTGCTAACCGATCGACTAAATTATCCACTCCGTTATCGACTTTCGTTCTCGATCAGGCCCAATGATAGACTTATTACACGATGTCATCTTCGATTGGTATTTTTCTGTTAAACTTAGGCTTTGACACAAAAAATCCTGCCGTACGTGTAATAAGACATGATCATGTTTCTGTCAGTTCTTACATTTTCAATCAAATTTATTGATTTCCTGAGCGTTATCAGAAGCAATTAAGCATTTTTTATCATTCACGTAGATTTTATCAAACACCAACAATAAATTCAAATACTTCTATCGACATTGACATAAAAATCCTCTCCAGAACAAATTGGAAATGAGCATTTTGAATTCCGATTTCTAGACCAGTAGTTATCTGTCAATTGCAATTTGACAGAAAAATACCAAATCAAGGTGACAGTACTTTCCATCGTCCGAGGTGACGACAGACGAGGTGAAATATACAGCGAAATGAACTATTTGACAGGTGAAATTCTGTCAGATAACGAATTACAGCAATATCAATATTTCGTTTATTTTCAATCAACAGTTCATCTTTTCTTCTCATTTGTAAATGTTCCGCTTAAGAAGATACGAAAGGGAGAAGAAGAAGATTTTTAGAAGATTTTTAAGGGATTTTCGAAAGCGGATGTTGAACCTCCCCCAAACCTTTTAGCTTTACCTGTCATATATTTCGCCTATCAAATAGTTCATTTCGCTGTATATTGCTCCTCGTCTGCCCGCGCGATGACAATTTTTCACTGTCAAAATCAAAATCATCGATCTGCGAATCGTCGTAACTCGAGGGGGTCCTAACTCGGGCTACGCATGTATTGCTTAGTTTTATTACTTGTACAAGGTGAAATATTTCGACAGTATTTCTCCACAGCAAGGTAAATACCAGTATTTCTCTATGATTTTTGTCATAATTTTAACTTTAACTATTGCTGATATAGTAATTATGCAGATAGCGTAGACAGATAGCGTAAACATTCTTGCACTAATTTTACCGAAATGTCAAACACTAGATGACGATTTAACGATAATTTTTGAACCATCTGTGACAGTAAACCAATCTAAAAAGATAATTATAAGGACATTCTACAACGCTTCACACTAAAATGCCAATATCAAAACTCATACATGGGCCCAGCATCCCATACTATGGACAGATAAATATAACATAATTTATTATTGGTTTATCTAGGGCCAATCCGTTAATTTAGTGTTTACCGAGCAAAATGTCAAGACGAAGGGTTTAAACAAGAACACATTGGAATCTTCCAGGGCGACGAAACGTCTGTCTGTTAACACGCTTAATTTTACTTTTAATTCTTTCCTTTTTCCCACACGAATATTAAACACAACTCACCTTCACCTCTGTGCACGTATTTTCCATTTTTGTTGTACTTTCTCGGGTTATACTTTCCATCGTTCGGTGCACATAGAACTATGTGGCACACCAAACAGAAGAAAATCTGCAAAACGAACCAAACAGAGAAAAATGGGTATCACTAAAGAATTCCGGTTGCACATTCCACACATTCCTGGACATTGAACGCATGGCGTCGTTGGAGACACATCGTTAAACGGGTTAATCAATTCCGGAGGCACACTAAGTCAGTCCACCAGCACAATAGGTAAATCATTCCGCCACTAGCATCAACCACAAGGTCGATGACGATCGTCGGTTTCCGTATAGTTCCCAGGCATTTGTTGATGACACTATTCCCACCTCACCCAACACACACACACACACACACCCCACAGTTTCATAGGGCAGCTGGGGATAGGGAATAAAGTTTTCACCATCCCACGCACCCGAGACACCCGTTGATTGACATTCTCTAAGCGCCACAAATCCGATCGCGGATCGTAAACCATCCTGCATTATAGTAACTGTGTGTAACTGGGATGACTCACTAAGATGGACGTCGGTGTGCGGTACTGCATTGCCACTGGATTGCCACTGTCCGGGTCGGGTTGGCTCGAAGTTGCACGAACTCGCCTGCAAGCGCGTACTTGCGGTGTCCGTAATTGATTAAATCAAACTAAACTGAAGCTGCGGTAAAGTTCCTATTAAATACTACACTGACGCGGTGTGGTCGCAATATCCAGCTAGATGGTCGGTTTGGGAGAATGCCATACGCGAACGAAACAAAATGGGGGAGAGCTAGTACTACGGCCTTCCTGCGCGGTGTGAGAGGCGCGAAAAAATATGACAGTAAAAAGTTTATGTTTATTGCCCGTCCGAAGACGATCGATCGGCGATCTGGGAACCGACACAACACTCGCCCGTCAATTGCACTCTACGCGGCTTCCATATGCCGGCGCCGACGTGGTAGGGACGAGCGAGGCTTAAGTATTCAGGATAATTGCGCTCAATCGTTTCTGCCCAAAAGCGGGCCCGCTGGCGATGCTTGCTTCCGTGCGGTCCATTGATCCTGAGAGGGGTGAGATTGATCACTCAGCGAGATGCAGGGCACCAAAATTTGGAAACATCCCATCGGTAATGGCGAGGGAACGGACGGTAGTTAAAGCTTACCGATAAACCACTCACAAGGCCATCCAAGGCCGGTGATGTGAACGAGGGTCAAGGTGAAACGAACCGAATCGAATAGAAAGTAGTGCCCACATCGATCGTACCGGGAATGCACCCCTTTCCCGTGATGGTAGTGGTAGTGGTAGTACTCATAAACCTGTGACGAACAAATGCAAAAGTTACGCATTTTTAACACTTTTTTATAGCTTTATTTACATATAAGGCAAATGAGCGGAAGAATAAGATGTGTACGGTTTTTATGGGTCGTAAAATCGTTCAGAATCGTCCGCTCTCCCCCTCCTTTCCGGGACGCATTTGTGAGGTAAAGCGAAAGTGGCGTTTATTAGACGCCCAGTAGCATAGGCAGTTGTGTTTGTGTGTTTAGCGATTAGATGACAAATCATCGAAGGTGCTACTCGTGTGAATGGATCGTTTTGTACCGAATCAACTCACTTTCGGTCTCCCTTGGGTCAGGAAGGATGCGGTCGACCTTACCATGCTAAAAGATGGGTTCGTTGAATTTCGTACATGGCATGCAAGTCCTTCACCGGGGCCGAATACGATCGATTGTGGGAAGAGCCGATGAACGACGCTTTAAATGGAGAGAACATTACAATTGTGCAGAATTTATCTGCATACAGTACGGAGGTGGTCACTGTTGCCGTATGCGTACATCAATTTGCAATCCTTGAGCCGTACTTCATTTTCGATCGAATCTTCGAATTTCGAAAGTAGCGTTTCTAAATGTTTTGTGTTTGGGAGCGTGCTGATGAAACGGAGCACTCAGCGCTACGGTTGATGGGTGGCTGTACGAAGTGCCAGTTGACGTTTATTACAAAGGAGAATATATGGTGTATGCAACGCTGAAATATTTAGCCTTGTGGTGTCTCAAAATGTATGCTTTCGTATTGGTGGCACTTGTTTTGGGGGAAATGTTCAGTTAATTAGTATCATTAACGAAAACAGCCTATTTCGTGCATTTTGGCAAGAAACTTTAATTTCTGAAGCTATCATAAATTTCCTATTTAGCTTTTGTTAGCTTGTTTTTTTCTGAAGGAACGGGTTTAGCCGTATTGCTTGAAAATTGTCGCTCTTTAGATTAATAAAAATGCAGTACAGTAGAACCCCTCATAACGAGTACCCCATATAATGAATTTTTCACATCTAAATCTAACTTGCAAATCTAAATACGCTACGAATACCCCTCTTAATTAATACAATCTAGCATAACTAGCAATTTCATCGTTGTTCCCGATAAGAAATCGTTATCATTTCGAGAGTTTAAATACTGAGAATCGTTAAATATCAAGCTATTTCCAAAAGACAATATATAAGTGTGAAGGAAATGTGTAAGGAAGGTGACACATTAACACCTACTGCCAGTCCAAACCTCACGAAAGACCAGAAAACTCTTTTCAGATCAAATAGCGGAGCTGAGAGTTTTGCTGTGCTTATCGACAGGTGGAGTAAGTGAGGTAGTGTCTTCAGTTTAATTGATCCATTTCTTTCCTTCTTATTTGACCATATTGGAGGTTCTCTTCGGCTTCGGTCGTGCAATTGGGCAGGACGTGGATTTTAGTTTGTAGTGTACCTCCCTAAGAAGCGTGTGTAACACAAGTGTGAGATGTATTGATAGGTGTGTTCTTGCATGCATTCTTGATCTACTTGCTCATGCAGGCAAAAAAATCGATACTAACAATTGATCAATGGATTACTGTGGCCACTTGGAGGTGATGGTTCTGATGCATATAATCCCTATATACCTGCACTTTTCATGACTCGGAACCACAACACATTTGACAATTTTTTTTTTGAATTTATTATATTCTGTACAGTCTTCGACCTTACGAGTTCATGTTTGAAAATTATTTATTGGTTGAAATGTACAGGCATCATGTAGTACTAAATATAGTTTTATGTGAAGTTACAAAAGATAAACTCTACACAACATTCAAATAAGATTTCTTTCGTAAAGAAATGTACATCTAAACTAGCAAGCCTGATACAAAGAACATGCAAGAAAAAAAAAAATATAATTTTGCCATGAATAATTAAAAACGTCTGATTTTTCATTGAAAACCACAACAATCTAGATATTTAGTTTGAAACTATGCACTGGATTTTTTTAACGTTGAATTTATTCATCTAAATGATGTAGTATTTAAATGTATGTTCAATGTATGATGTAAATGTAGTTTTTCAACACAAAAAAATCTCTCAGTTCAATCGCAGAAAATTAGAAACATATAGTTATTACCAATAAAAACGTATATAATGGTAGGTAATAAAAACTGCACGAACATAACCTAACGTATGGTTAAGACAAAAGGCAAAGACACACTTTAATGACAACTTATGCATGAAAAAACATCGTTCATCAATGAAATGCATACAAGATGATAGAATCAACTCAATTTCATCAGAAATGTTTGACATTATTTAGAGAATTAGAGGCGAAATTCGTTTTTTGGTGACATCGAAAGAATTTCTTCAGTGCCAAAGGAATTTCTTGAATTATTTAGTACACGAAAGCATACATTTAGGCGTTATGTTCATGTTTGATTTAACAGGGATCGGCAATCTGTGAAGTGATAAACATCATTAAAACTTTGACGTTGATGCAGTTTTTCATTTCTCGCTGTTTATTGTATTGTGCGTTGTTAATTATTGTACGACATTTTGTATTGCTATGCAATACATTTTGTATTGCATTTTGTCCCTAAAATACATTTTAAAGCTGAATCATGCTCAAATTACTCTAAACAGAATAGAACAAGAAAACACCCCGACGAACCGCGCAGTTTTTAGAACAATAGTTGCGGCGAATGGCGAAGTAACAAGAGCGAAATGTGCGGCCGTCAAAGTGTTAATACAGCAAACAGCAAACTAGGTTTTGTTACGCGACAAATCTTTCAATTCAGAGCTTGAGTTATCAAATAATTAAGTTTCTCAAATATATAAATTGCTAATTAAATATGTACAAAAAACTAGAGTAGCTGTACCATTATTGCTATTTAGTGCAACATGCGTGTCTAGCGCAGATATAAACCGACACAGATATTTGCCATTGATCGTAACATCATAACTTAATGCATTCGTCCACATTGTCTACACTTCCTTGTTTCTAATTGTTAGTATTTATCTTTGAATATTTACAAATGCGTTGGTAATGCTCGTGTTGTAGAAATACCCGGCGTACCAAACATATTTGTAAACAAAACAACAAGAATGAATATACAAGACTTTTTCATCTGACGAGCCGAAAGAAACTAGTTCACAATTGATCGTCATGCTATTGAAGCAGCCTATAATGAAATTTATTTATGAAATGAAAAAGTGTTGATAATATCGTTTTGATCGTTTTGAGTATGGAGGGAAAACTGGGTTGTACTAAATTAAGAAATTAGCTTCGACTTTTGTTTTATTAATGCAAAAACACAAATAAAAACCTGAATTATGTGAGGGAGCAAATTGCTAAATTTTGTATTATTTTATTTAATTTTTTATTTGATTGGTTTAGGATTATATCAAAACCAAATTTTAGGATTACATTTGAATATATAACAAAATTCCAATTCAAATCGTAATATTTGTTGCTCTGCCCTGCATTATAATATCAACGATCTTCCTATAATACAATATTTTATAGCACATGTACACCGTTACGAAAGCGTTACGTTTTTGATTTTGTCTTCGCATCTCTTCGTTATATGAAGCATTCGTTTCCAAAGATTTGATTCTCACCAGTAATATAGCGTGGTCGTTCCTCAAAAAAGTGAATCTCACTTCGTTTCTTTAGATTCACTTAGGTTGTGCGGCTAAATATTTGAGCAGTTTTTCGATCGCCGGTGGTACCTTTGGTATATGGTCACCCTGTGTGGGATGGTAAAAATACATTAATCATCTTTTTAAATTCCCATTGGTGATCAACCATGAGCATTAGTCACACATGGTTTGCTCATCGTACCTGCGGCAGAAAACCGTTGCTATCAGCGACATAATCGACTCGATAAACTACTCCATCGTCTCCGACGTACTGGTAGAAACCTTGCGAACGAAGTCCTTCCGCAGCAGTGCCCTTGTCTTCGATGCGTCCTGCTTCTTCCGCTAAAATTCCGTTTTCGGTTTCAAATCTACACAGATAGTTTACAAAGCGCTAATCACTTAAGAATTCTGTTTTAAATTGCCAAACCTCACTCACACATAGTGGTAACCATCGTTTTCCACCTGGTTTTCCAGACGTATGATTTTCCATCCATCGGGGGCGTATGCTGGTTTGGGAGCAACCTTCACCTGGGCTATTCTAGCCAACGTTGGAACAGGGGTAGGTGGCGATGCAGATGGTGCTGGAGTAGTGGTTGCTGGTTTTGGTGGGCTAGTATCAGCTGCACTTGCTCCCGCTCCAGAAGCACCAGCTCCGCCACCTGCACCGCCCGCAGATCCTGCCCGACCTGCTCCGCTGCCACTGGGACCTTCTACGTGCTTGTATCGATTGTCAACGTGCACGTAGCGGCCATCATTTCTAGGCACGTATTTACCATCATTGCCCGAATTGTATCGTCCATCATTTCGATTGTAGTAGCGACGATCGTTCGAGTAACGGTACGTATTGTACGGATATTGAAGATATCTAGGATCAACGTACGGCTGGTATGGTCGGGGCCGCTGAGTGGTCAGCTCTCTCGGCGATGGTCTGTATTTGCCATCGTCCTGACCTAAGACGCATGCCAATACAGCACCTAGAACGATAAAGCTCTAACAACAGGCAGTTTAGTAAGTTTAAGTTACAATCAATTTTATTACACGCTACTACTTACCAAATGGAGACGCATTGTGTCTCTAAGCGTGAATTCACCGCAAGCTACAACCGTTACGCACAATTAGAAAAGTGTGTTTAATTTCCGTTCAACATGATTGTCTTTTTATATACGTCCAGCTGTACTGTGGCGCTTCATAATCATTCCTTGACATAAATCGAATAGTCACATTTCCCAGGGATGATGAATTTATTTGATTAGAAACTGATGCAAATATATTCATCGGAAAGGTGTCGGTTCTTCCAAGCATCGCGTAAATATGAGCTGGATTCTATATACCTTTGAGTGTGGTTCAACTTGCGCGTCGCACTCACAACTGCATCTGTATCGCAAAATCAGTGAACATTAAATTTATTACAAAAATGCTCGATATTTTTCACCTTTTCGCTCGTGTCCCCTGGAGCCCGGTAAGAGTTATTATCTTGCCGCCGAATGTCAATTGATAAACCAGATGAACCTGTTGCTGTTGTTGGGGTGATAGGTGGAGAATGATAAGTTTTTCGTCTCGTAAAATGTACTAATTTAGAGGCTGGTTGAGTGTAGCTAGAATGTACACACATGTGCAAGAAAGGTGTGGCAAGTAAGCTTAGAGTCAGTTGTGTGAGAGACGTGGGAGTGACCGTATTGTCGTTCTACTGTGTGCATTTGAAGTTAAACAGCTCGTGAAATTAAGTGGAAGTGTTTATAAATTGGGTATCCATTTTACTATGTTTACTACATCTTACTATGACGTGATTAAAGCGGAAGTATAAGGTTCAATTTCAATTAAGATTGTAGGCCTTCGTATATTTTATTTTATATTATACGTATGCTTACAAAGTGACCTCCAATTTAATCGTGTCGCTTAGGTCAATCAAGCACAACTAAAAAGGAGTTTAACACTGCCAAACAAAAATGATAATGAAACAATTAGTTTATGGGCTTGTCCTTAAACAATGTTTAATTAATTGAAACAAATCCTTATCCAGAAGTAAGTTTTTTAAGTTATATAATAAAATTCATACATATTGAAGATACGACATAATATTACGTACCACAACTATTTACGAAAAATATGAAACAATTATGTACAGCAATTATCCGCAGTACGCGATACTCGATATACGCGAATTCGGAGTACGCGATTCATCTAAATTTGACAGCTCCATGTGTTTTTTGCAAATATTTTTATTTTTTTAAATATGTAATGCTCTTTTCGAATTTCCTTAATGTTCTTAATGCATTTTGCATTAAATTTGTGCAAAAGATACATGTTTTATAACAAAAAACTTTAATGCAAAACTCTGCATATATATATATATCTCTTTGGCGATATATTTCAACCCTCGAACCGGTAGTGTAAACCATTTTTCCATAGGAATCCGCTATACGCGAAAACTCGAGATACGCTATTGCACTCGGTCCCGTACGATAGCGTATATCGGATAATGACTGTATTATATTAAACGATTAATTCACTCGGCCGAAGTTTAAACCAGCTGAAATTTTAAAGGGGAATGATTAAAACCTATGTCTTACCTAAATTTAATATATTTTGTAAGACACGTTGTACGTAATTATGTATTCTAATATCGTACAGTTTGAAAAATAATACAAAATATTTTCATTCCAAATTGGTGAAATATCATTAAACAACGATTTTCACGTTCACAATCACACAATAATTGAATATAGATCTGTTTTAAATTGTGATTATAACATAACAGTATTTAAGTTATAAAAAAAGTCAACACTCCAACCACACAATCTGGTACAAGTTAATTTTGCAATAAGCAAAATGACCTCATAAACAATATCACCCTAACCTTTCGTATGATTCACCCACTCAGAAATATGTCATAAGCCCAAACAGAACCAGAACCGATTGAAATTCATACAGACGCAACTCACCTTCCCGCACACTATATCCAATTGAATGCGTAAGAATACGTCTCAAGACCTATTTTTAAACTCTCATCGGGACCTCTTCCATTGACTGCAATCGCCCACGAAAACAAAATCCAAACAAATCCTCCACTACGCAACCATCGCAAAGATGTCCCCTTTGTCATCCTGCGCTTACCTCCAACGCGGACCGGATCTTCTTGTCCGAAGATTCAAGGTTTCAGGCGAGATTTCACGGTCTCGCAGTCTTCGTTCGTGTGGTCTCGTTGGATCGTATCGCTTCGTCCATTTGTTTAGCATACGTGTGATACGCGCCGATACAGACCGGAAAATCGAAGGCCACTAGTTTCGTCATCACGATGGGTATCATCATCATCATTACTATTATTATTATTAATGCTATTACTACCACAAGGCGGGCATGTGTTTGGATGCTGTCGATATAAATCTTTGTGGGTCAGATACCAGGAGAGCAGTATAAAATTATACACCGATACGTGCAAGGTCGCTTGTGGATTGCATTGCCGCCTGCTCGATAGGGGATTTTAAATTCGAAACAGCATCACACAGGAGTCAGAAACAAAACAGCGACACCAACAAAAGCAGTCTGTTTGCATAACCCATCGCCATCTTAAGCGATACTCAATGTCAAGTTCAGCGGGCGCGGGTGTGTAGAGGAAAAGAGGTTTTTTCGCCTTAAATAGAAGCTTTTTGCGTATAAAAAAGTAAACAAATGAGTAACTGCAAACAAACTATCAAAGTATCACTTTTCCCTTGGATAGCTACTGATTTGGTAGAAAAGAGTTCAACGAACGAGTAAGCGACGAACCCACCTGTTCAAGACACACACAAAAAAGAATGTTGTACGACACCATCAGCTAGTTTAAAAGTGTGGTGGTTTTTATTTCCTTTGTCACTTTACGCTTCAGAAACATGACTAGTTGCTGCCAAGTGCCCGGGACCTGTATCACTAACTTATTTCGCTAAAAGGGGACAGTGTTTGCTAGCTGCTTTTACTATACGGATCCACGCTTGTTCCGGCTCAGGTTTGCCAGCAGTCGGAGAGCGCGCTCAATTGCCTCCGGGATTGGTGGTGGTGTCGGCAGATGGTCACCCTGTGGCTGGAAACCATTCTCGTCGGCGATGTACTGCACCGAGACGCGATTACCCTCCGGGTCGGTGTACGAGTACTGTCCCTGTGCCACCTGATCGTACAAAATAGATCGATTGAGGGATGAAACGCAAGTTCTCGAAAAGATGGATGTTTCCCTCCTGTACACCTACCTGAGCTTGCTCTTCTCCTAAGTTTTTCAGTGTACCCTGTTCCTCCGCCACAATGCCATTGGAAGTTTCGTACGCATACTGGTATGTACCGTCCGGGTTGACTTCCGCGTCCTGTCGCAGTACGGTTGCGTCCTTATCTGCCGCTACGGTTGCGATTAACGCGATCACGAGCACACTGGCGAGCTAAAACACAGACACGTAAAAGTTAAATATTTCGCACATTTAATGGCAATCCTTTAAAACACATTTTTTAGCACCGTAATGAAATATAATCAAAAAATCGTTAAATCAACATTATTTCGCACTAACGCCACCACACACCTTATTCATGTTGACTGTGTACACTTGGATTACGGCCACACGGAAGCTAATTCCACTGCTTAACGTCACGCTAGAAGAGAATCGAAGAAGAAATACACTACTGTTGGCTGTCGAGCTTGGATCCGATATCTGGCAGCAGCCGCAGCGAGGCGTTGGCTATTTATATCGGTTCGTGCGACAATGTGCGATCGCTTTTTTTGTTTTGTTTGGTGTGTGTCCTCTGCCGAGCTCGTGTCGTTTTTTGGAGTTTTTTTTTTTCATTTCGAGTTGTATGGGAGAACTCGGCTCCAAAAAACACGAGCCAGCGTCCGGTTGTCCTAGCAAATCACCATAAGGCGCACACCGATCGTTTTCTTCTACCTTTTTCTGGACAAACCCAGGCCACCCAGTCCACGGGGAATGCTTGATAGAAACACGATAAAAGAAAGAGACAACACGATAGAAAGAGAGTAAAAGAGAGAGAGAAAAGACAACGGAGGGCCTAGAAACAAGTTGTTCGTTAGACAAAATTTGCATAAATTTCAACGACACCCTCCACAGTCGGAAGATTTGATTGCCCGTGCGGATCAATGGCAGATGGACCATCACCGTCAGGGGCTATTGCATCATTGACAGGTAGTAGTAGTAGTAGCCATCCACGACAGACGACGCAGCAAGCAGAAGAAGATCACACAAGAAGCGCACCCAAATCGTTATGATCTAGGCACACACGAGCATGAGGTGATCTTGCAGGGTCAAACTATTCTCTCTTTCTCTCGCCGCCCCTACACATTGCCATGATTTCGAGCAAGACGTCGAAGCTTATCTCTCTAACTGTATGCTTGATATGCCAATCGCAGGAATGCAGCTGTTGTGTCGCATGGCCAGCTAGTCGCCTCCACGGGTCCATGAAAACCAATTTTAGCTCCATAAATGCATTCAAATCCAAGGGCATTTCGCGATAAAATATGCGTGCCGCTGCGGTTTGCACCCCGCCTGCACGAAGGAAATGATTCCGATCAAGCGATAGTGAAAGCAACCGCCGTCGAATGAAGCCGTGCTGAAGTCATTAAGTTAAACGATGTAAAATATTTGCCGATTAGCAAATTCGTTACGCATCATGTTGGGGAGGAGTAAGGAGAATCAATACCCGTGCCACATCCTGGACGGATTGCGATCGTTAAGATGGCCCAGCGCAGGATTACGGGCGGAAATCGTGGTGGTAACGCCCAGCCGTAAATATTCTTTAGGGCTCATGAATATTCATATTTATACACTAGCCCGAAGGCGGCGGATGTTGTACGGGCTCTCGTGGGCATAATCAAAACAATTAATAAACACCGCTTCGATCGGTGCTGCTAAATCCATCACGCTTCCAAGAAATTTGTATCCGACTCGAGGGCTAACTAACGATGAAGAGATTGGAGGGTCGGGGGTGTTTTTTGTGTTGGTGGCTAAATTTGGTGAAGATATATGCCCGGTGGGTTATTCTATTTCCTATTAAATCCTCTGAACCGGAAATTAACCTTCTTGTTTTTGGGAGTGGATAAAAGCTTACAGATGCAGTATGAAATATTGAAAGTAATTTTTAAGTTTTAAGTATTTTAGTTATACACAGGGGCGGATTGAGCACTACGCAAACTAAGTGACCGCTCCAGGAAACTACCTTCCCACTTACTATTTAATTGGCTTCTCAATCTTTCTCTGGTTTAGAATTTCTCATACAACTACTCGCTCGACACTTTAGAAAGGCCTACATTCGTGTGACCGCTTAGAGCCTCACCTCGTGTTAATCCACCACTGGTTATACATGTTTAACTTCCTTGCGATGTGAAACCTAAAAAAGCATAGAACCTATTAAAATGAATATAACTTCCTTGTAATATGTGTATACCTAACGTACATTCAATCTTTTCAACAAAAAAGCTCTGAAGTGCATCATATTTGATGATGATATCATTCAGAATTAAATGTAAGCGATGGGCGGTCCATCAAGACAGGCACCGGCTCCGGTAAAGAGATGAGGTTGTGTAATTCAACCTTAAGGCCGGGGTACATTATCCGTATTCGCTAGTGTAATTACGTATCTGGCGGCGGCTGGTGGAAGCTTTTTTTAGTAATCGAAAGAATAGTCGAGGTGCTTTCTTAGATACAAGAAAAGTGATTTTTTTCATCGAGCTTTCTCGCGGAAATGACTGAAATGCATGCAGAACATGTGTATGTACCTATTACAAAACATTTTCAGTCCGGTTTATTTAAAAATACGTAAACATATTTTTTTCCGTAAATAATTACGTATTTTCTGAAACGATTCAGAATGTAGTGCCAAAATGCTTCGGTCAACCGCCGCCAGATGCACTAGTGAAAATAGAGCCCCGGCCTTTATACCGGTAGTAAAATACTAAATACATAATAATAATGCATGTAAAACTTGCTTAGGCCAGCCTAACCGCGAGAGACGAGTAGAAGAACCCGGTGCGTTTTTCAATTCTTTTCACAACGACAGCATTTCTTTTTTGAGAGATTTTAGTTTTCTAAAACATACTAAAGAAATCATGTAAGGAACAAAAGTTGAAAAGATTTCTTCCATTGTCCAACAATATCTAGAATATTTTAAAGTTTTATTTTTTCTGAATCTTTACAATATTGTTTATATGAAAGTTAAGTTTTAGTTCATAAATTTTCTTAATATTCATTCGTCTATTTAGTTGAAGATGTCAGTGTAGGGGTCAGTGTAGCTTAATAAAAATAAAACCAAAATTTTTGTTTTCTGCAACAGCTTTATTCCATCTGCAGTAAGGCAGTGAAAACAGTAAAGAATAAACTCGATAATGAATGTAATATATACTTCCAACGTCCCATAGTGACTTCTGCCAACCGATTTGACTAGCCGATTGAAACAAAGAAGGCGCCACACGGGAAGAAGGCGCATCCTAAGGTGCGCAAAGCCTGTGTAACGTACGTAAGCCGATACGCCTTCCACATAGATACCCACGAACCAACCAAAAAACTTAGTCTTACCATAGTTCATTCATCCGGACACTCAGGCCCACCCGATGCCACTTGCCTTGAGATTGAAACGTTCGTTTCGCTTCGCCAGTTTATGGTGCTGATCGGTGCAGACGGCCCATGTAAGAACGAAAAGCTCGCAGGCAAAAGCGTCCGATGCGCGCGAGCGCGAGTCATACACAGGATGCTGACGGGTGATTAGTTTGATGGGTGGCAAAAACAGCTATCGATGTGTCGGAGGGATTAGCTAAAAAGCTTGCCTGGGTGAAGGATAACGCTAGACGCTGATACGAAACGCTCGATAATGATGACGCGATGTTATGTTCAATGATTAGGAGATGTGCAAAGGTTTTGTTGTACCTTACAGTGCGGAAAACGATGCGTGTGCCACGAGTGTGAATAAGACAATATGTTTTATATTAAGATACAGAAAAGGTGTTATGATTTATTCACATAACTTGTTGGGTATAGGAATGCCCCGCGACGTGTGGTATGAGCGAGTAATGTATTTCGTTTTCACTGTCTTCTAAACCTAAATGAGCGACTGACGATGGAGTTTTCTACGTGCTAAATGTGTTCGCTTTCCTCTCCTTCAGTACCTCCGCGAGGCATCATCACTCGGTGGCAGACTGGCCAAGTACTCGAGCGCACGCTGGATTGCTGGCGGGATCGGTGGTGGCGTAGGCAGGTGATCACCGAGCGGCTGGAAACCGTTCTCGTCCGCAATGTACTGCACCCGAATGAGCTGCCCGTCCGGTGCGGTGTACGAATACTCTCCTTGAGCCACCTGCGAAAACGAAGAAGCTGCTTAGTGGCAATGCGACGAACCTCACCGTTTAACCTTCTGCGCCAGGACGAGGTGTGAACGGGTGCTCATGTCGGCGCATGAGCTGCTCACGATCGAAGGACGAGTTTCGATCGGAGTGGTTTAGTCGATGGATATCGGCGTAAGCTAGCCACAAAGTATCAATTAATTACTCGTTCTCTGCGCGGCACACGACACACGCATTGAAACGGTGAAGAGGATGATTGCTATCGATCGCTGTGTTGTTGTCGGATCGTGCCACTTGTGCAGTGGTGTAGTTGGTGTATGTGTGGGATTGAAAGTGTAAGTAAATAAATAAACCAATCCGCCGCAAAAGGGCTTTCGCAACAGACCGACAACGATAAATGCCGACCGGTTGGCAACTTGGTAGCATTTGCGCTGGTAAAATTGTGCAATTGCCTATCAGGTTTGCGCTTTAGGCTATCGCGTTGATATTGTGAGATATTTGTTTCCAAAATTTCAGCCCGATGAGTTTAACAATTGCTCCATCGTAAAGCATGAGAATCAAGCTGATTAAAATGGCAAACCATGGCCAGAAAAAAAATGCTTCAAACCTAACCCTGTCACCTCAAATCTGCTGCTTTATTGCAAACTAAGCGCCACGCTCGGATTTGCAACATTGGTTTTATTGGTGGCTTCAAAAATCATAACGAGATTGAACCATATCATTGCCCACCCACCCCACGGGGGGGCCATGATTGCCAATTGGATCGTCAAAGGTTTGGCCAACATTTGACACTAAAAATACAGCGGCCGTCGCTGCACGCCAACCTAAATAAAAACACTCACCCGCACACCCGTTGTAAGAGTGTGGCTGACGGGACTCCCGGGCACACTTTACCGAAAGGAAGCCAATTAACCTTTCCGAAGTGCTGCCGTTTTATTTTTGCACCACCATCTCTCACCCATCGACGGGTCACGAACATCAAAAAGCGAAAGAGAGAGAGAGAGAGAGAGAGAGAGAGAGAAAAATAAAACCGAACCAGATCGTTGCACAACCAAGCCACGGTAATCCGTGTGACCATTCGGATCTGGATCCTGTTCGATTGCAGCAGCTCCGGTTGTGCACGGGCGGGAACGGGAACCGTATGGCGTTTGCATATCTGCTCGTCAAAAGCCAACAGCTTTTCAGTCAAAGTGATCATGTCAACCCGTCTCCGAAAGCAACAGTCACAGTAAATTCTCTCGACTGCCAGTGACATCCACGACCTTAGGGGAGGTGCGTCACCATCAGCCCTAGAAATTCCATCGAACGGTGCGCGCTGGCATGGCGATGAAGCAAACAGCTTAGAAAGAAAAGTCACACTGATGAACGGGCCCGTCAGCGGGTCACAGGGCAATGCGGGGGCCAAAAGATGCTATAAATATTTGCTTGGTAAAGCGGATTTGATTAATGGACTGACAGCAATTGAGGGTGGATTGCCGCATTCGCGGGAACGGGCGGGTCGGTTTGCTTTAATCGATGCAATCAGGGGCGCGTTTCACATTTCATTTCACTCTTACATAAAAGAATATTTTGTTTCCCCCAACAAGCTAACTGGGTCGAGCCAAATGCTTTCTAGCATCGGTTTTGTTGAGTGTTAAAGTCAGTTGCTCAAAAAAGATTACCAAATTGTTCAATTTATGCAATAGTATCAATCTATCAAATAATCAATAATTTTGTCAATGGTATAAATCAAGAACTCTAAGCAAGAGCCATTCTAGTTTGAATATTGTGATCGAGTTAATATAAAAAATACTTTGTTTAAAAGAAATCATATTTTGTAACTTTCAGGACGGCATATAAAAAAAATGAAATCGACCAGAAGAACTTAAGTGCTTCAACGATTATTTTTGAAATGAAGTGGATTTCAAATCAACCTATGAACTAAACATCTTACAAACATTCCCGAGCGCTAAATCCTCATTGATCGATAAAATTGATTATTTGTTACATTTACATAAATAAATCTTAAATTTGTTTTCTAGCAATTTTGTCTTTTAAAATAGGAACCAAATAAGTTATTTTGTGGGAGTCTAGTCGTTTTATTTAATTTTAGGGTGTTTTTTTAGTTCGAAATTTGAACTCTAAACATCTCTCTGGACACAAAACTGCTCGCGGAACCGATTTTCAGCGTACACTTTACATTCCTATTGCTCGTGTTCGAGTTAGTTTTCCGATTAAAAGGATAGCGCTTATTATGATTAATATTTGTTACTAAAGCTCGTGTTAATAAAGGTTAGAGCAATTTGAACAATTTGAAATGTATCATTACTATTGTGAATATTATTTAAAAAAACAAATAGTTTTGAGATGAATAATTGTTTGTTTGCATGATCTTTAAAAACAAAGTAAACTGATTTTAACTGTTAAATGAGAATGGAAAATACAATTGGAAATGGAAATGAGTACTGGCAAAATGTAACAGAATTGTTGAAATAGCCTATTGTTATTCAAACTATTGACGGTCAGTCCCGGTTGGTAAAAAATCGTCAAGCGCAGTAAATAAAAAAAAAACCCTACTAGAATCCATAGAACCATAGAAGTCCTTCGTGTAACTAAATCCTGCATATGTACAAAACTATCAAACTTTTACATGGTAAACCAAAAATCTTCCGCCTAAGGTCCGTAGGTCAAAGGTGCAGCCCGCCGACGAACATTATGTTTTCAAGGGCCTGATGGGATACATGTAGATACATGTCTAGTTACTTTACTACCGGTTTAAGTGTTTATATCAATGAAATGATAACATGAAAAGTCGAATCGAAGAAGTCTAAGCCCAATCGAAAAGTATCTAAAGGGACAGCTAGCTGTCGAACCCAAAGTAATACATTTACACTTTCTCTCTATGAACACACATTCTATAACTGTCCTTTTCGAACCGATTTCTCCTTTAGTAGAACATTCACCATCTCACCTGTGCTTCCTGCTCAGTGCCAGGATTTTTCAGAAAACCCTGCTCCTCTGCTACAATACCATTGCCCGTCTCGTAGCTCCAACTGTAGCTCCCGTCTGGGTTCACCTCCTGCTCCTGGCGTATGATGGGAATCGGTTCGGTAGCAGGTCCCTGTGGAGCACATTCCACGCCGCCGAACGCTAGCAACAGCACGACACCGGCGCAAATCTGTACACACGAAAGAGTATGCAATATCGTAAGCATTAACACTTGGGGCACTCGAACTTTTTCACCAAACTTACTATCACTTTCATGCTGGTTTCGTTTAAGCACACACAAAAACTAACGTCCGATTGGTGCTGTTGTAATGTTACACGAAATTAAACGCTGGAAATAATTCCGACGAAAGCTGTCTATGCACTGGGCGATCCTGCTCGGTGGTGGTGACGTTACGTTCTGCCGCTGGGAGGGCACTTTGTGGGAGATATTTATACATCCCTCCCGGAGGTTTCGCTGCGGAGGATACGGTGCTGCCGAATATCGCGCGCTCGTGCACTTATGCGGTAGAGGTGCGCTATCGACTATACACTACCTCCACCGTTGAGTGTTTGGTGTGATTGTTGCGGAGAGAAGATACGGCGAGAGCAACGGAAAGCTGTGTCCGAATGGTGTGTGTGTGTGTCCCTTTTGCCGCTTCTTCGTGGTGATCTCTTCGTCTGACACACTGACTGGCCACCAAAACCTACCGACCCCAACCTATGCACGCATACAGTGCTCTGTCTCTGTCTTTCTCTCTACCCATCCTCCGTCTGCAAACAGCACAGTCGCACGCGAACTGGGAGGTACTTGATTATTGTTATTATTACCATAGTCGCAGCTCATGAAGAAGCCGGCACGCCGGCCGCTGGACAAGCTGAAGATGATCTTTCCCGCCTCGTCCAGCCCAGCGTCAACCGCCACCGCCTCAATTTCGTGACATTTCGGCCTCGTCTCTCCGGTGCAGTTGGTTTGAAGTACGTAGCACATGAAAAGAGGGCGCTGCCCGGTGCCATCTACACCTCGGCCGCTTGCTGGATGGCGCTTCGCCGTAAAGTCAAGGGGACAGATTCGACGATATGGGGGCAAAGACGGGTTGATGCAGAAAGCAGAGAGTGTTTGAGGGAGTTGGTGGTGGAAACTTAAGCCACTTTTATTTTCATTTTGGATGATCTTCGTTCGAGCACTGGGAAATGATAACGGGACGGTGGTACCGTGTGAAGTAACTGGGCAAATTAACCGTAATCGATTTTATTTTATTATTTTGATTGCATTATTACGATAACCTTTCAACAGCATCGTCAGCAGCGATGACAGAGTAATAAACTAGTGCATAAAAAATAGGTTAAGGTGGGCTAAGTTATTATTCTTCATTATTTGGCATGTACGCACTAGTTTTAATGTTTTTTTTTTAATTTTAATCGAAACCTATTTTTTGCACAAAAATAAAGATGATATTTGTCAATCGTAGACAAATAGCTTGTATAGTCGTAGATAAACAGTTTTTCTTACAATATTTAACCATTTTTGGTCCTCACAATACCCCATCTTTTAACCTTAGGTTCAATCAAATCGCCTGTGATAAAACCAAATCTAAATGAATGCAGACTTCCGATCGATGTTCGCTAGCGATTCCTTATTTGTCCTTCTTTGTGTCGATATAATGCTGCTCCAAGAACGATACCCCAAACAGCCTAACCGTTCGATCCATTCATGGGGAAATACCATCAACGTACGACAAATTATTGCCTTCCGTTCATCGAACACCAGTCTAATACCAGAATGGTATCTTGCCATCCACTAATGGACTTACCCATTCGCATAAAACCACCGCACCTAACGGTAGCTCAGACCAATGGGTCGAGAATCTTCCAACAACAACATAATACAAAAACGGATACTGCTTGTGGTCAGGCCACTGAAAAATCAAGTTATCAATTATGACGCCCGTTCGACTCCGTCGAAATCAGCATGACTCCCTCGAACGATCGAAACGGGGCGAGATGTCAAGGAAGATGTGCGTCCCCTTTCGTTCGTAAAGAGTGAAACCAGTTTCACCTTTAAATCTGCCATCCGTACGTGTGCGTCTGCTTGGCAAGAACGCGTACGCGAATGCGAAACATGCGTAAAGCGTCGTGAAGATGCTCTGGTGGACATCGGCGAACTTCGAACCCGTTCGCGAGTGGCCACACCAGACTGACCTTATGAAGTTGTGACTTGGGGAAGTAGGTAAACCCGTATTGTGACTCGATCCGAAACGCCACACCACATATTAAGAGTTGAAAAAAAAAGAACCAAAGAAAAGGATGTCATCTTGGTGGGCATTGCGGAGGCCACTTCACAGATTCTGGAAGGCGTATATTCCGCTATGACTCGTCTGTCTCGCCATGGTCATCAGAAAATGATCATCATTGTTGCTCGGCATACCCGACCGAACTACCAACTACTGGGGGCTAGGGGGACACGTTCCTCCTGCTCTCGCCATGGATGCCCACTCGCCTCGAACGGGTGGCTAAACGTAGCAACAATGAAGAATTGATTTATTATCTTCAGCATAATTGACACCTTCAAAGACGTTTGGCTGATAAAAAGACGATATTCTTTGGAGGAGTACAGCGGTCACACTGTAAACTGCACGATACTGCACACACATATGTGTGTATCTTTTACGTTCCAATACATCCTTTGGCTGAAAAGCTCGACGCATTGCAGAGTCAAACGAAACGGTTCGTACATGGTATGAATGAAATTGTTCCAACGTGTAAAGGTCTGTAGTGGACGCTGTTTGTCTGTGGTATGTTTTATTTATCTCACAACATGTGGGATAAGGTGGTCGAGTCGTAAAATGGACATTGAAGTTGGACGCAGCGTAAAAATGTCAAAAGTTTCAGCAATTGGATTAACGGTGGTCGGCTACGATGCCCTACGTTTCAGGGTGTGGTGGCGACTTTTGAAGACATCAATTGCTATAAGAGAGGATAATTAAGCGAAATGAGGTGAATGTTACACCCGTGAACTTACAATATTTACCCCACTGCTTGTAGGGCAGATGCAAACTATGATGGTTTAGCAATACAAGTACTATTTTCACACATAATGAGAGATATTGTTTTCAGTTAAAGTAAAAAGTGTGTTAATTTAGCTGCTCGTTAAAATGAACCCTGATTAAAGCTTTTTTATGTTGTGAACAGATAACGAAAGTATAAAGCTGAAATATACAATACATTCATAACAATATGTATGATACATAACATTGAAGTTTAATTTCAAATATTCAACCCATAATACGTACGAGAATTTCAAACATGGAGTGCTCATAACGCCTGAAGCTATGCAATTTCCCATGATTATCCATGTTCAATAGCACTTGACATATTTGTAGCACGTCGTTGTGGTAGAATTATCGAGGGTTTTTTTTCTCGTGGTTCTTTTTCGTTTGTTTATTTGTAGTAAGTGTTACGTCTAAGAGCTCGATTTATCTAGATTACAACAAAGATGATGATTACTTTTTCTGCATATTATTCTTCTATTTCTATTTTTAGTTCAAGTTTAGTTTAAGCTAGCGAAAGTTTTTTTTTATGCCTTAAACAAGGACAGAGAAGGCGTGGTAGGTGCAAATTGTTGTGGCAGGATGGCGTGCAGTCGTCCTCCATTAAGGCCGGAATAACGGATTGGCAGACGAAGGTGCGAGACCGTGAGCGGACGAAAGCGAAATTTTCCAGTGACAACAACGCTCAACACAATTCAAATCAGCCTCAACTTACATAAAGTGACAATCAGCTTTAATTACATTGTAAAGTCACTGCAAATCTATAACTTTTTTATAATTATTGTCAGTTATATGTATATTGCATCTCCGACAGCAAACAACCCATACAAAGCCTTATGAGATCAGTATTTACCATAATAACCTATTAATTATAAAGTTATCCTCACTGAGTTTGGCTTTTCCTTTTTAAGTTTGAATTACTGCAGTCGAACCCACGCGATTATTAAGCGATAATTAATGGCCAATAAATATCATTATATGTAATATTTTGTTTGTCAAGCTTCCGTGAACCGCCAATCGATGACCAGTCTGACAGTTTCCTTTTGGAGGGTCCCTCCTTCTCTGGGTTTTCTTGGCTATCCTCCAAGTACCCATGTCACGACTTGCACAGAGGCGGGTGGTAATCTAGGCGGGTAATTCAGTTCAATCGCAGTACACAAACCACTCCACATGAGGATGACATTTTAAAGCATTGTGATCGAAAAGCCCGATCCCAAAGGCTGTGACCATTACGGAGGATGGCATGTAGGGGCATCAAGTCATGCGAATTGAGGGTCAGACGAGTGTCTTCCTTTTTGAGCTCGATTTGGCTCATGTACGGAGCGATATCGCACTCGAAACTGAGTTCGTTTGAGTGCCCTATGGTTTACCTAGACCATCTCCGAACCTGTCACGATTTTTCGAAGCCAGCTCCGTTCCGATTAGATGTTCGATGATCCCCGTCTGATGGTGCTTCAAATTGACTTGTACAAATTATGCTCATCGCTCGTGCTTCTATTTCGATACATTATCATCACGCCTTTGTTGAGCTGCGGATGGATCTGGTAGTATGGAACATAAATCAGTCGGTATGCACGGTTGAACTGTGAAACGGCAATTATGCACGTTGTGATGACATTATAGAGACATGTCTATAATTTATGGATGAGTTTGATGAGACTATAAGGGAGTGGAAAAACGCTTTCAAGAAGCACAGTAAATTATTTCGCCCCCAGGTCAAAGAAGGGTTTGCATGGTGTAAGGGATTTTCTAGCAAGTGATCTTATGAATTATTTCAACTTATTTTACAAAAACAAATTTCAATAAAAAGTGTACTTAAGTATAGCTATTAGTTATTTTAAAGTTACCATACTCTGTACACCTCATCTCTCCAGTGTGCATCTCATGTCGGAGCTTTTTTCAAAGAGATGCGACAAGCTTTTAAGTCGACTGCTTCAGAGTCGACTTCAAAACGAGCTTTTTCCATTCATTCATCTTCAACGCTAAAGACCACACCATGACTCCAGACACTCAGGCGGCCTTCGTCTTTCGCGCCGGTCAAGTTCAAGTTCAAACCAGTTCCCATACTGCTTGAACCTCCCGCACCGTCATCATCATCTTCCCGCTTACTTTTCACAACATCGTTAACACAGAGACGTACTCGAAGTGTTTCGTTTTCTTTTTTTATTACAACCGTTCACCATTTCACCTTATTTACAGCGAGTGAACTATTTTTCTCATTTTTTGTATCGTTTCGCTTCAATTTCGTTGGTTTCGTTTGAGTTTTTGCTTGTCGTTTTAAATGCACTTTGCATGATAGTGGTGTTTTGTGGACTTAATGTGATACGTTGGCGCTTTTAATACTGATAACCGGACTGAGGATTAAACGACCCATTGCCCGACGGTCTTCCGGGTGCGCTGGGACGCGGGGCTGCGGGAGCTCCCGGACCACCCGATGGATATCCAGTGCCACCTCCAGGTGCGGCAGGACCTCCAGCGGCAGGATAGCCAGCCGAACCACCGGCCGGTCCACTCGGGTAGCCTCCTTGGCCAGGACGTCCACCAGCAGGACCGGTGGCTCCTGGACCGCCAGCTCCTGAAGGATATCCACCCGAACCAGTCACTGAGCCGGGATAGCCTTGGGATGGCTTGCCAGCACCAGGATAGCCACCAGCACCGCTAGGACCACCTGGACCTCCGGCACTACCACCAGCAGCCTGAGCGGCAGCGATCGCATCAAGTCCCTTCTGAATCTCTGCCGGAATCGGCGGTGGCGTTGGCAGATGATCTCCCTGTGGCTGGAATCCGTTCTCGTCCGCGATGTACGTCACGGTGATAACCTGCCCGTCCGGAGCGGTATAGGAGTAGGAACCCTGCACGCTTGGAATCTCATTGTCGGAACCCTTGTTCTTGATCTCACCCTGCTCCTGCACCTTAATACCGTTGGCCGTTTCGTAGCTAAAAGAAAATGAGAGCGAGTGTGAGACATGATGATCTCAAAATTATCCAGAAACGCTCTTACCTGTATTTGTAGGTTCCATCGCCGTTGTTCATGTTTTCGTAAGAAATGATTTCTATCGGTGGTTGACTTGGACCAGCTGGGGCAGCTCCTGGGGCACCTCCACCAAATCCGCTGCCTCCCGTCGAGAATCCACCCGAAGGAGCTCCAGAACCACCGCCAAAGGATGATGGTGCACCTCCACCGAATCCACTCGAAGGCGGACCGTAAGCAGGTGCCGGCGTTCCTGGACGACCTGCAGCTGAGCCTCCTCCTGTATAGCAAAAAATCATGCAAATTTGTTTCTTCACGATTTCCACTCCACAGACTTACCAACTCCACCCGGTCGTTGCGCTTGTCCTCCGAAACCACCGGCACTTGGGCCGGCACCACCAAATCCTGCTCCCGACGGAGCACCACCTCCGAAGCCGCCACTACCCGGTGCTGTTCCTGGACCTCCGAAGCCTCCGGATCCTCCCGGACCACCAGGCGCACCGCCAGGGCGGGAACCACCGCCCGGCGAAGGAGCCGTCAGCCCGGGACCACCTCCAGCAGCAGCCGCTCCCGGCGGAGGTAGATAATTGTTGTCCAGGCGGGCACACGAGCAAGCCGCTACCAGCGTTGCGAGCAAGAACTGCAAAGACAAGGTGTTGCAAAGGGATGATACCATCGACCGTAACCTTAGTACCTGAGACACACTGTTACGCTGTTGCAATGCGAGTGCCGCAAGAGTGACCCATAAAAACTGGAGCATGCCGCTGCATCCCACGCTTGAGCGGTCACGATATTATCATAAAAGCATCTCGAGCAGAAACCAAACACGGGGCCGAGGTCTTTGAGTGTCTTTCAATGCAAACATTGTTGTGCATCTAATGGAGGAAGGACGGAGCCGGCTGGGGCCAGTGTCTTAAAGAGTGGCCTTTCTTATCGCACCATAAGAATAGTCTCGAGCGGGATCGTATTGCAGCGCGTCAATCGACAGTTGCACAAGTGGAGGATGCCTTCTTTTGGGCACCTATCTTTCTCGATCGTTTCCAGCGCCAGTAAGTCATGCACCAACATTGTGTGCCTGAGTGCACTCGCGCTGCGGGGCATGTTGGTACGATGTTAGCGGATGCGAAACTCGAACACACATACCTGCCAGCGAGGCCCGATGGCAAAATGGCAAACGATTCGATTGAATTGAGAAATGAAGACGCTCGAGATTGAGCGCCAAGAGGACGGCGTAGGAATTCTGTTTCTTTTCCTTTTCTGCATTTGTCGCTTGTGAAAATAAAGCGGATTTTGTGGTGCTGGAAGTCACGCTTGGTGTCGAAACACTGTGCGCATCGGTACGGACGGCACAACATAATTACCGACGACCTTACCCCGTGTTTTGAGAACGGGGTAATGGAGTGGGGAAGGGTCTCTCTCTTAACTGATAAACCTTTCATGTTTCTGTTTCTATTTCCCGCTTTGTGACACCTGGCACAGCATTTGAAAATGACGTTAGCATTGAAAGCTCTGGGAACAGAGCAAATAAAACCGAATCTTTCTTTAGGCAAATGATTGTATTGGGTGCATGAAAACTGGCAATTGTTGCTGATAAACTAACAATCCCAGAGAAGCCAGAGTGCTTTTTTCGAAACTATTTCAATTGCATTGTATTGTGAATCGGAGTCTTGCATGGACATGCGTCCTAGATGTCGGTGGCAGCACAGATACTAGCCGGAGCTCAATGCAAATGGGATCATTTACACTGAAATCGTGAACCTAAGGGGGAAGTCACAAAAGACTCCTATGTGATGCAAATAAGTCATAAAAACAGTACTTCTGGGGCAGTAGTGAGCGCATGACCAGAACGATCGTCGTTTTTAGCAATGCGGCTGGCGCATTAAACTGTGCATGTTGCAGATGTGCTTGAGAACTAGGTATTCCGTCATCGCTGTTTTTGATGCTGCTTCCTTTTGTTGTTTCGGTTGGAAGGAAGATTAGGAAATGCAGTAGCTCATTATGCTTATGTTTCATAGCGTTTTGCATCTCTTCATGGTTTGGTTTCTGCGCATACCTATTTGCAGACTCATGGACAAATAATTTAAACATGTTTTATGAATGATAGTTTTAAATAATAGCTGATACAAGTCATATTTGTAATAATTGTTTGATTTAATTTGATAGGTATTTTAATTTAAATGTTTAAACAAACATTTGACAAAACATACTTTTTACCAAATACTTAATTAAGCTGTTGCCAACATTACATAAAAATATTATTACATAAAACCATTACATAAAAAAATATTATTCAGATGGATTATTTTGGCTTGATTGTCGCGAGCATCTTTGTGTATTGTTTTCATTAAATATTTAGATATATATTTTTTATCTTAATAGCTTTGCAGTTACAATATGCATCCGCATGTTTTAACTTTTCATACTCTTCGCTGATTTATAGATTTCGATGTTCGCTAATAATCCTAGACAGGGATTCACTTAGAGAGCATATGTCTTGAATGAGAACTGAACTCATAGTATGTCTTGTATGAACTTGACGACTTGTTGACGATACCATACAATAAATGTGTCAGAGAAGGATCAATAGCCGTATTTAGCAGCTCAGATATAGATTTATAGATATAGATATAGATTTAAAATGTATTAATAGGGTTATAGGTTTTCAAATAAAATAGAAAAAAATTACACTTAATATTAACCTTGGTAGCGTATTTCTAATTGATTATCCATTGTCAATACTATTTTAGTAAAAAAAAATACTACTTTACTAACAGTTGGAAAGATCATGACATAGTCACATGGTTAAAACAAGCCACAGTTCTCAGCACAAAAAAGAACATCGACAGAGACACACCTTGCCATACACAGTTGTGGTAGCAACAGAAGCTCTCAGTCGGCGTTGAGTTGACCTCTTGTCTCAATGACTCCTAGCTACATGTTTTGTGAGGACATTCGTGAAGATTCTCCCTCGCAATGGAGCTGCCAGCCCGATAGAGCATATGGAACGATCGTGCTGTGGGACAACCACCATACATCCAAAGTTGACCTTTTGCAATGCTTGAGTATTTGGCAAAACAGGAAAATAGTACATCGGTAAAAAAATAACAGTAGACAAACCCTCAGAGAGCGGAACACATCTCGGGCGATGGAAAACTTGTGTTTAATCAAAAATTTTACAGCTTAATAGCGTTACCCAATAGCGATCGGCGAGCGCAGCGGCCAAAATGGGATACAAATTTAATATACCATTACTGATCGAGTAACAGCCGCAAGACAATCGGATTATGTGTTCCTTTCACCACCCGCTGGTAACCACCGGAGTAACCGAACCCAATCGGCTGCCGATCGTTGGTGGTTGTATCTTGTTTTTTTTTTTTATCACTAGTTTATGCTGCATGCCTGCACACCGCTTTTGACCCCGGGGATGGGTCTGAACCTAATCAGTGTGTTTAATCGCAAACGCCTAGGCAAGTGGATATCTTAATAAAAGTGGCATGATAGAATAGGTCTGCCGCTAAGGATTGACTGTTTCATCACAGACGAGCTGTACATATTCTCTCGAAGATAGTTAAGGAATCGAGATGGAATGCAAAAAGCAAACCGTTTCGGTGGTGACCTTTCCGGCCCGCGTTTTGTCGTCGAAATCGTCAAGGATGATTATTTGCTATCATTACAATCAATTAAATGTAAACACCCCAAACCGCGACCATCGGAGGGTTTCTCTTTTCGGGCTCGCTCAAGAGTGTAAACGTGACGCGGTGTGCTTGCGTGATGATAATAAGGAGTTCCCCGGGTAGGATTCAAAGGCGCTGTGCAGTTGTGCGACTCTTCGACACCCTTTTCGGGACGAGCATAATAACAACGAGCACACGAAGTGTTTCCCAATCCGGCCACAATCATAATGGTATTGCGGCTTGCAAACAAGCACAATCAGGTATTGGGCCGTGTACAGTACGCCACCCTATTGGTAACAGGGCCAGGTGAGAACGATTCTCGAACATCAGGGCAGGATGGGTGCTCATTAATATGGGATTACGGTAATCAACGCTTTGGAATGGAGCGCGATTAGTATAAATGACATGATGAGTGGCTTCTACCGGCAATTGAGTGTACATAATTTCATGGCGGGAGTAGCCACGAGGCTTTCGGTATTGTCAAGGCAATAATGCTTCTGGGTGGTTTGAGTGGTTTTATGCTGGTGCAAAATGGTGTTACGTGTTAAAGCGTAATTTTATGAAAATAAAAGCAAGTCCAATTGGTCTTGCAATAACCGATGGAGATGAGATATGCTACTCGTGTGTGATGAAAAATGTTTTTAAATATAATTTGATATTTTGTCAGCTTAATACTTCTTTGATTTAAAAAATACTTAAAAACATGTGTATTTTATCTAATCAAAACATTATAACACAAAAAAATCTTTTTAAAAGATGAATAAACATCAAAAGAAATTTGAGTAGTATTGTTTAAATGCAATTTAATGTATGTCAGACCTGTCTTCAATTGTTGAACAAATCTTTTGCCTTTTACCAAAGATTTCCATGATGAAATACTTTAATAGATTTATATTTGTTATTTACATGCCTTTTGTATAGATTATAAGCCAAGCTTTAGTTTAAATTTACACATCAGTTTGAAAACAAGACAAATAACAACAATTTAAGTTTAAGAAACAGTTGAATAACATCGTTTCTGACCTTGTATAAACGTTATTAATTTAAATGAAAGACAAAACGTATGTATAAATTTATACATACAATAGGAAATAGAACTAATAGTAAACAAATATGTGTAATATTATTGCTCATTTTGATATAATCAAAAACATACGAAAACCTTTTTAAGGTAATATTAATCAAATGTTTTTTTTTCACTTGTTTCATTGTTGGTATTCTTTTTACATTCCAAAACGCTTAACTTTAACACATTTTACACAATAATCAAATGTAAATACATCAAAGGCCTTCAGCAGAGTTTGTAAGGTGATCAAAGAGACAAAAATTGTATTTAAAAACACAATATTCCACTTTCTGTGGCAAAGTAGTCCCAATGCACTGGAAAACAAAACACTTCTATTCTAGCAACTACATTATACAAATTAATTCACTTACAACTTTCATGATGAATAACAGATAACAGATCACAAACTCAAACAATCAAAAACAAATCTGTATCACAGATAAGGTACTATGTTGCACTTGTGCATGCAACTGAAGAGCGAAACTGCAAACGCTGCAGTTGTCAATAGCACCAACGCAGCACGGACACGCGAGCACCGAGCACTGAGTAAGGGATGACACTCCACAGTAGGAAGAGGCACAGATCCGAATGTGTTGCTGTGAGCGGTAAGTTCTGCTTTATATATAATCCTCTTCATTCGTGCGCTCGCCGTACCGATTGTTTTAATGCAGTCGGGTCTCGCGCATCCCTCCAAAGTCCCTTCTTTCTCTCTAGCGCACTGTGCGACAATGGCACTGCAATGCTGGGGGTGTTGGTGGTGCTGGTGCTAGCGATGGTGGCACCAGGTCCCCCCGGGTCCCGAGCCCGAGAATCTGCGTGGTTCACTTTCCAGCCTTGCCAGCGGGTCGATATCGAGCCACATTGGGAGGGTGGTGGAAGATACACTGGGCGAAATGAAATCGAGAGTCATCGAAGGCTCAGAAAGAGAAAGGAAGGGTATGCTAAGCGATCTGAGGCTGGAGCGGTGAAGAAGCTTGTGAATCAGATGCAGTAAGTGCAGCATGAAGTATGGAAATGACCCCAAATTTTGGCTTGATTTTGTGTGATGATTTTGAGTTAGCTTTGATGGATAGCAAGATTATGAATTATTATGAGAAACATTTACCCATTATTTACGTGCCATATAAATTAAGCACCGCATATATACATAAACACAAAAGAATGAAAAGGCAAACGATTAACCAAATCATTTTAATTTTAAGACGGTATCAATGTAAACAAAATATTTATATTAAATGATAAAATTTGTTCTTTAATTAGGAAGTGCAATATCATTTAAATAAATTGAAATTTCGGAATTAAAATTGAAGAACGGTACCATAACTTAATTTATTTCACCAAAAAAACATTTTTATCTAATTTTAGCTCTAGTTTGATAGTTCCTGCATAATGAAGAAAAAACACGCTACACAAAATACAAATTCAGCTAAACACGTGCATCACAAAACTAATTTCTGTGTAACGATCTGTTAACGTCGAATATCACCACTTCTGAATGACGGATGCTCGGACGGACGACAATCGAATACAATGTGCATCGAATTGTTTCGCTCGATCGATTGGCGATCATTAAATAAACAACGTTTCAAATTTACGATTCCCCGATTAACACTCGGCGATTTCCTTCCGTTGCTGCCGTGGGATGCATACTGTCAGGGATGTCATCCTACGGTTGAATCCACCTGGTTGGACGGATCCATCTTACCGGATAGTGCGAATCGTAGCATATAGCATACAGTGTGTGTTTGTCGCTTTGTTTTTTTTCCAGCAGTTCTATTGAAGTTCAAGAATATTTCTCCTCTCGCCGTGTGGTTCTTTCCATACAGCATGAGTACGGTTACATCCGATCAAGGGCTGGTGTGGGTAACGTGGAACAAAAAAGCTAATCATATTTCCCATTTCGGTTGCATACGCTTCAAAGGGCAAGAGATTTGTGGGCCATAGTGGTTAGAGTGGGAAGAGATCTGAAAGCTGATTTAGTTATGGAAATGAGCCATGCGTTTCATTGTGTCGTCGATACGAGCACAATATTGTTCTGAAAGCGCCTTGCCAGCTGCACAAGGCAACACAATTTACCGACCGAGGACAGATCAAACCTTGGCGGGCGATAGGCAAAGAAGATCGGAGAGACATTTACAGACATCAAGACGGACTAAACTTTGGGCGACATGGAAAATTGTGTAAACAGGACGCAAAAATGCACCTGAGCAGAATGCGACAGAAAGAACTAATCAGAACTCACAGTTTGAGGAGATTTAGGCGAATATCGCGTTGTTAAGATGATTCATTTACAAAAGATAAATAGCTCCCAAGTGCCGAAACACCATCCAAAAACCTGTGTAACGCTTGAGCAGGAAAAACAATCGCATGCTTGCAATAAAATGCGCAACGCGGCTTTCGATACGTGCAGATGAGACCGCTATTGATCACCTGTCGATTTGCTGCCAATATTGGTTCAATTTCGGTGTTGAAACGCGTTCGCCTGTGCTCGCTCCATTTCTCGTGCCACCGAGAAGCCATCTGCTTGCGGCTATGTGCCCTCTTTCTTCGAAGAACTCTTCTTCCCACCCTTCCCAAAACACCGATATGCAAACGAACGGAACGGCTTTTCCGACCGACAGTTTCCCAATCGCAAACACCAAACAGGCATGGAACCGTTTTCCATTCGATGCGATCGCACTGGTTGCAAACTTGTTGCAACGCCGGCCTTATTGGAGCAAATTGAACGTGTGCCCTGCATCTCTGTGTGTGAAATGGAGCAGAGGGAGTGCGCGATCGAGCGTGCACTATGCAGCCGGCGCATCACGATCGTCCGATTGCGCAGCAGCCAAATTTATCGCCCACTGGCGGTATCGTCGGTATCAGGTGGCGCTACCTAAATCCAGCTCGGCAGCAGATCGTTATCATCGGTGCGATTACCGGTTCGATCGGTTTGCCACCTTCGACAGCTGGGAGCATCGTGTCGCACCCTGAAGATTCTGTGTCGCCGTTAATCTACCACCCATCCGCGATTCGTCGCACGTGATTGCAAGAAGAAGCAACACCGTGTACATGCGCTTTGTGCGATTCGATTGATCACATCGATCGGTGTGAGTGCGCGCGCGCCCGCGCGATGATGACCTACATTTTGGCAGCTAACCGAGTCGTCAGCCATGCATTCCGAACTGGCAAGATGCGGGATGTGGATGCGAAAATTAAGAACCGTTCCGGAGAGCCGTCTGCAATCGCACGGCACATCGGTTGGCAGCTTTTGACATTTGCACCCAGCGTGCGCACGTTCCGACCGGTGCCGATGCGAAAGGTTGCGGATTGATGCAATAATTACTCCCGATTGCTGTGGGCTGTGGAGTGCGGTTTGATAGGATAATGATTTAATTGATTCCCGATCAGGATCAGTGAGCGGGCGAGTTGTGCGATGGGAGCTAGTGAGGAACGCCAACGGCATGGCCGCACTATTTCCGTCAGGTTGTGAGTAGCTTCGTTGTGTGATGGAAAGGAGCTAAAGGAGCATTTATAAACGAAGAATATCCTTGCTGTGTGGTCGAAGCGTTTACTGACTGAAAAGGCCGTAGGGCTTTATTTCATAGCGAGACTATAAGCAATATGTAACGTGATGGAAACATGTTTCCTAGTTGTTGAGAAGGTTCATTTTTTTTAAACTTAAGCTCAGAAGTAGCCGCAAAAGGTAAATAGTCCCTTAGGGATTGGTCATATAATTATTTATTTATTTACAATAATAATAGAATTAGCTTCACAGTAGTCAGAAAATTTTTTTAATTATTTTTTATCTTATAAATTATAGCTTGCAGCCTATCCAGTACTGACATATTGACGATTACATAGACATCGAATAACAATGAAAAGAGCGGTTATACTTAAAATAGAAATATCGCGAATGAACCCATTAAGACAATCACAACATATATTGCTTAGAGCTTTATAATATCAATACTACAGTTTTCATGTGTTTGATATGATGTTGATTTGATTTTCTGAGTTGAATAGATTGTTAATTTACAGGCATACAGACTTACAAAATGTCTAAACATTTGTACCAGTTTTAGAGGTGATTTGGTAGACTATTGGATTTCTACAAGGTCTTGGTGTTGGTACTTGCAACGTTTGGTATGGTTTAATTTATTTCCGGATCGTCTCCCCGTATGTATACAAGGACTGACTATTCTTGGTCTATTTATGGCAAAACAAGTCTAAAAATATGCAGCCATCACATGGCCTTTGACGTTTTATTGTTCAACGTGACGTGGATTTTTTTTAAGACAAATGATTTTAACACATTATTCAAAATTGAACTGAAAATTTTAATTTTTTTTATTTTATTGATAAAGACTACAAATCCATTACAATATCCTAAGCTCTCTTGCTTAGTACATAATTGCAGCATATTTCAATGTATACTTGAAACCTATTTTAAGACAATGATTGGGCACAAGCATCAAATCTCAATTTTTGCATTTGATCTGCAATAATAACCTTTGAACACCTCATTACTTTGCATGTAACCCAAAACCTATTATTTCGTTTGCAGGAAGCATGCCACAATATTTAATGGTGCCTTATTTTAAGCATCGAGCTGACTGACTGGGTGAAGGTCGTACGGTAAGGAAGTTAAATTTTTCATAGCTTCCAAATTCATGCAGTAGTAGTGGCGTTTGCGTTTACAGTATACAACCAACAACACTAAAAGATCGAAAAACCGATGAAGAAAACGCAACAAAACCCTCACACACATACGGTTTTGAGGTATTTCAGAACAGTTGTTCCTTGGCAAAGAAAGATTAGCTTTAATCGACCCCAGCGTACGGCAAAGTTCAGTCCGGTACGTGCCATTCAAAGTTCAGTATAGAAAGTGTGTGTGCAGCCGGGGCGCTTTGGGTGCGCACCGTAGCAAATCAATCAATTCATCAACTCATCAAACTCATTTACTAATTAAAGGCATCTCCAAAACACTATTACCATCGATCCGCAAACCCCCGGACAAACCAACCGCACAGCAGCTATAATTTCCACAATTAAAAGATTCCATTGTCCTGCAGCACGCATATGTAGCTCCGTGTCCGATGCAAAACCGATGATGTATGGAATGTGTAAAACAATCAATGCCAACCCTCGAACATCGGTCGCGGAGCGGTGCTTGGACCCCTACACAATCCGCGCGACAGTGTGGAGGGCCATCGAGAGTGGATCATTAGATCTGACGTTACACGATCGGCTACCGCGATCATGATGATGACCGGTATCGTTTAGCTCGCTTAATCACGATCGCGAATGCTCATCCGGTCCCGTTGCCCTCCCCCCCCCCGGCTGGCGCGTGCATAAGTGCACAATATCGCACTGATCCCCATCTTGGATGCAATGCTGCCAGGGAAAGGATCTTTGATCGGTGACGGTGATGATACTGGCACCTCGCACCCCACGCCAAGGTCTGTACGCATCCAAACGTACTTTATGTGCCTTTATGTGCACGTATCGCCTTGAACGCCCGGGAAGAGAGCTACCTTTTTTTGAAACCAAAGAGTTGAAGACTTTGCACTACCGATCTGGACGAGTGTTAGAATGCTTCTTAGTTAGTAGCTTCTTCTTTGCTTCGGTTCGAGTGCCCGCTCCGCTCCCGGCGACACTCTGCAACGGCCCACCAAAATGGATGGCAAGTGACGGCGTACCCTTGGAGATGCGTTCCGTTGGCAAACAAATCGACCCGCTACAGTGCTCGGGCTCGACATTCTGTGGTCTAGCATTTTGCACAGCTCGACTACCCCCGCCCTCACTAGAGCATCTGCACCCTTGCGTACGCAGCCGCACACACCACGCAAAAGGGATGTTTTGTTTTGAGCGATTTTGTTCGACGAGCATTAATAAGATCACCTTGGCGATCTCGGTGCCGTGTGCATGTGTGCACGGTGTTATTACAAAACACAACCGCGAACGGCAGGGCAACGGGTGGTGAATGATGAGAGGAACTGACTCCAGGTGCACTACTGTCACTTTAGCAAACGGTACACGGGGTTTTAAACTGTCGTAGAGCAGCGCTTGGTGCTTGAGAATGGCGCGTGGTGACCTTGGCTCTGAAAACCGAAAGACCAAAGGTTGGTGAGATTATAGGGTTGCCCTGGCTTTGCACCGAACGCCGGTGGCTTCTTCCAAAAGCCGCGAACCGTATGCACAAATATAGCCGTACCAAAGTTCAGTGCTAGAACGACGAAAAGGGAGCAATCATGGATTCGAAAATAGAGGAAAAAAAAACAACTAAACATCACACAAAAAACGCAACCACAAATGCATCGGCTGCTGCTGTACTAGCAGTAGCAGTGGTAACCACTTCATGGCTCATCATCGGGGCGGAACTGGAGCGTTCGCGATGGAGATAGAACTAATTTTAGCAAATTGAAGCAAATCAGTTTCATGCCTGACACCAAATCATCAAAACGAATGATTTGACATTTGGGGTGGCTTTGGGAACGATTTGGGGAGGCTGTCAGCGGGTTGGATGTACAGAAAAAGGTCGACATTTGATTGATCCGTAGAGCTGTCGCTGATGCGTCGCTGGTATGCTGGAGCACTTTAGTAGTCGTGGCTGACGTTGGGGCAAGTATTTTTGCTGAGCACGATTCGGATGAGGATGATTTTTGCTAGGATGTGTATTTAAATAAAGAGAGGTGGCATTGACTTTCGGCGGGTAAAAGCTGCCGCAACAAGAAACAAAAGAAGACGGTTGATTTGAATCGTAAATCGATGCGTTAGTGCTCCATATCGGGGAACATATCAGGACTCGATAATGGGGCGTGAATCCATTCAATTTGGGACATTCAAAATTCGTAAATGTATTATTCAGTCTTGCGGCTTTTGCATGCTTAACATCATTATTTAAATATTTTATAATAATTTAAAAATTAGAAATTAAGATTGCTTCAAAGAGCCACATATGGTCTGTTGAATTTTAACAATAAATGAACAAATGAACAAATTACTATAATTTATTTAGTTTAGTTCTTTATGACTTTTAGTTGAACTTGGTTTTATAAATGTATGAATCAATGAAGCATATATGTCTGTTAGACAGTCCCGTAGTATAGTCATCAACTCACTGTGCGAGCAGTGCGAGCATCCAAACGTAAGGTCCATAACAGCCGAAGTCATACAAAATCATGAAAAAGTTTGTGCCCCTCGACTTAACAACATGCCCGTCTTTGGTTCTAGCTTCCTATGGACCACATGAAATGAACGCATGTGTCGTTTTCATGTCGTTTTGAAGCATGAACTTTTTCGTAAATTTGAAGTTTGATCAACTCATCTGTCAAAAAGATTACGCTTCCTGTGGCGGCGGAGTTTTGGAGGGACAATATTGCTAGTGCGGAAACTTGCTCTCAAATTTACTGTATTTGTTCTTGTTGGCCCTCCCGCGGGTAATCTTGTCAGAAATATTATCTAAATATAGTTAGCTTTTTGTTTACCGTTGGGGGTAAGTTCGTCTGTTAAAAGATCACGCGCACAGCATTCGCTAAAATTTCTCCTTTTCGGACCAGAAATCTTTTTGACGGAAAGTTTACACCTGGGATGACAGTTTATGCGTAAGCTTTTTGAGTTGACGCTGCGTGTGACGTGAGTACAGGATCTCCATCCCTCAAAAGAACATCGTAAATGAAATCAACAGTGGTATTGACGTTAGACTTAGCTAACAGAGAACTATGAAACTGAAACGATGATAAAACAACTAAAATCTACCAAATATGATCGCTTCAAAAAGTAAATAGCGTTCCCAAGCCCACTGACATTAGACTTTCAGCCATATCTCAACAAAATACTACTCCCTTTCCAATAGAAAGATAAAATGTCAATTGAGCAGCCGCAATCGCATCCCCCAATCTCCCAGCATCAATTGAATTTTGGGGGCGGTTGAGCAACAATAAAACGGCTGTGGTGGGCTTTCGCCTCTTAGCGTACTATCTCTTTTTATTTCATAGCACCGCACGCTGACAAAAACTTGCCATTTGTGGCGGTTTCCTTACCGCATTGTCGAGCGCTCGTAAACTCATCGCACTCTGCCGGCACAAATTAAGCAAGCTTCTTCACGCACTATAGACAGCGCATTCACCGGCCAGTGCAGTCGTCCCACCAGCTTTGTAATTACTTCATCGTTGGCTTAAATGGTTCGACAATCGACAATGCTGAAAATTCTTGACCGTCTGCTGGGCTTGTGCAAGGATATATTTAGCACCGAAATTACACCTCGCCCTGTAAAAGTGACGGTGCATTCCAGAGGTGACAGCATGAAATGTGAGCTGACATCGAATCATCTCTACGGATCGCCTTCATACAACACCGGGAAGGGTGTTCGTCTCGTTACCGTGCGCCATATGTGACATCTGCAATTACCGCATATGATTTCAATCGGTCGCTTTTGGGAAAGATAGTGCGCCGGGTTGCCTTGTGGACCCATGTTATCATAAGGAGTGAAGGGAAGCTGATAGTAAAACCATTTTGATGCGGTCGATGCGCATCCATAAGATACAAGCAAGGCTAATTTTTGGTACATAAATTTCGTCCCCCTCTCCCATTTGCTGGTCCCCTTTGTTCAGCTTACCCTCAAAGCGTCGAACGTAGCATCGGCTCTTCCAACCGACCGTTACTGGCTTTGCAAATTTGTAATCTTCGATTCAGTGTGGCTTCCATAGATAAATTTAAGCTCATCCTACTTGGTTGTGCTTTGACGCGGCTAGGGAAGGGACGCGATGATCGTGTTCTTGCACGACGGTTCTCTTGCAAACGACAGAAACACACGACACGATCTCGCGCTGAGCTACACTCGTGATGATGATTGTCCCGGCCCGGTCGGTGATTAGCCCGATGATCGCGAGGCGGTTTTCCACATCACTACAATGTTTGCCGCGCTAATGTGATGATGTGAGGTGCGGATGCGGCAAAGAACGAATCGAACTAGAAACGCGACATTAAGAATTCGATCTCGTGTTTGTCGCACGTTTTGCTCGCTGACTCATCGATGCGCGATCGTTACGAGAGCCCTGGGAAGCAGGTGCTTGAACCGTAAAGGGCAAACCGGAACTGCTTATGTTTCTAACTTATGCTTTGAAAAACGATGCCAGTGTAATTGGGTGCAATGTGAGGGCCCTGGGTATGATGTATTAGGGGAAGAGCAGGGCAACACGTGGCGAATAGTGTATGGCTTGTTTGGGCATCATGTCGTTTGCAGTGCTCATTGAACATTGATCCAATCGTTTTGCTGGAATTGTTTTATTCTAAAATTGCTAGCGGATTAAACAAAAGAGAATAGTTTTCTCGTAACACCAACAAACAACCTTTGTCGTTGATATTATTGCATAAGTTTAACGTCATTTTGATGTGAAAAGTATTAGTACGAAATCAACTATTAGTAATAAATTATTAAGAAAAAGCTTGGCTGCAATAGTAAACTAACACATTTTAAGAGCTTCAACATTAATGATAGGGTGAATTAAACATTTATATGTAATTTAAAACAGTCAATTGTAGACGTCGAAGTTATTGTGACGATAAATAAAGATAACCATTCCACGCTAACTTAGTTGAAAGTTCTGAAATGAGAGGCAATTTTTTTGTAATGAGACAACTCTGTGTTATGATAGGCTTAAATTTCAAAAATACGCTTCAAACACCAGCTTTAACTGTTTTCTTTTGGCAAAAAGCTTTGCAAAAGCTCTGAAAGCACCTTCATGCGGTATTTTAAGCTTGTTCAGTATGCAACCCGCATACACTATCACAATGGTATGCTACGAGGTCATGGTTCGGATTAGTTAGCAGCATAGTAGTCTGAAGTTTACTTGCACGTGGCCAAAAAAACACTAATTCATGCATTTTGATGCAGGAAGAAATAAAAAAAAAAACTGTATTGTATGCACTAATAAAAAGCCTGTCATAAGCACCGTTTCCCATTTCAAACACCGTTTCATGCAGATGTTCCGGTACCGGCTACGGTAAACCGAGCCGAGTTCGATGAATCTTTTTGGTGGTAAACGGTGTAGGCTAGATGACATGGGACCGCCCCATGTCGTACAGTCGTCACCTCGAACGACTCAATAAAATGCCCGTCATGGGTTCTATCCTGGGAATAGAATCTCGAAAGCTTGTTAGATGCCGGTATGTCCGTTCAGGACGTGTTACGCTAAATAGAAGAAGGCTGGATGGCACAAATCTTGGTGTGTAATGTATTATTTTAACACGTACAAAGAAAAATAAGTATTTTGATATTTGAACTTAATTTTGAGATCCCTTTTCATTGGAGAACATATGTCTAAGGAATGAAAGTGATTTTAAAACGGTGAACACATAAATAAGTGAATATAAAATTTGCCTTTTTCTAAATCATAAAAGAATCGTGCCATGGAAACCCTCAAAGGATCGCGTTTTTTTGACAATCATTCCATGCAAAAGTAATTTATAAATGATCACAAAAATAAATAGAACTAAATGTTTATAAATTTCAATTGACGTTAGATGATTACGGCAAGAGCTGGATAAGACAAACTATAATTAAAACACTTCGATCCTAATGCAAATAAAACTACAAGTAATTCTTTTTTATTCATATCTGCATTCGCATTTATATATTTAGTTCCCTGGCTGCAATGGGCTGTGGTAACAATATTCTTAATTGCATATTCCAGTTTTATCCAAAAAAACTAAATGATGATAGTCAAGAGGAGCTACGTAAAATCGTCAAAAGTTCTTAAAAGTTAATATTTAAATCAATCTCATTGCCTAAAGCGTTAAAAAATCTACAGTGAGTGTTTAGAGCCTAGCACAGGTCCTAATTGGTCTATAAGGATGTATTTATAAAAGTTAATTTAAGCTTGTATATTCATCATTGTCCTAATTGGTCTACACGGAAGTATTTGTAAAAGATAAAATTAAACTTATACATTTATTTTTTTATTTATTTTTTTTATTTATTTATTTTTTTATCAAGCATCAATTTCATGCATGTACTTATTTGCAAAACTTATGTTATTTACTTCGTGAATTGTTCCGGTACATTTTCTTTTCTCGCTGGATTCATTTATCTGCTTGAGGGAATTTTATAGTTTGGTTAATCTGGTCTATGTCATTATAATTTGAACATATCATGATGGTTATGTGACATGTAGTACGATTTATGTCATCTTATTGCAAAGGTCCTAAAGCAAAAAAAAAATAATAAAACACGTAGGTAATTTCATTTCGGTGTAAGTGCGTTAAAACCGTGTATTTAGTAGTTAGTAGTTCTTAATTATGTTGGAAATTTCGTTAATCGGATGTTTATGGTTTTCGGAACATGGTTTCTAGGATCATTTCAAGTACATTACGCCAAATCCAAGAAATAGAGAAAGATGGCAAAGTTCACCCTAACAACAAATAGAACAGGGAGAGCGCAATCTAGAGCGTAAGATGCTTTTGAGAGAGTTGGTGAGAAAAAAAGTAAGTGACTTCAATAAAAAAACGTATAAAAATACACAAAAACAAGGAAAAAACACAATTATATTCAATTATAAGATACTACCAGTTCAAAAAGGTATTATATAAAAATCTCATCAAACTAATAAAAAGCAGAACATTACGAACATTGAAAACAATTGATAATTATACGATAAATTATAAATTGAATACGATGAAGAAATGTTCTAAAAGTGTAACATTCCTTAGTTTTTGTAACATTAGAAATAAACTATTAATCGTAGTTTCACAATGTTGAGTTAAGCGAACTTTACGCTTAACACACTTTAGCGATTCAATAAATGAATCTTTTTTTAAGTTTTAGTTGATTGTACTAGAATTGTGCAGAAATTATTTTGGCAAATTCAGATTTACGGTTTCTTATTGCATCGTACAATTTTCATAAACACAAAATCTGGTTTCAAAAAGGCTGATCGAGGTCATTCTTATTTCAGTAAGCCAAGTAATCCAAAGATAATCACTATATACCCTGCCTTTAGTAATTGTAACTTAAAATAATTCATTCCAATTTGGCCTGCATATATTTGGGTGTTCACGGATGATACAGAGTACAGCAATACTCGAACATACCGCATAAGGAATTCTCGTATAAAATTAAAAAATCATAAACAACTAAAAGAACCCAACTAAAAACATATTCATAAGAATCATTGTAAGGCGACCGAGAATAATCCGTGATCGGTTCTTCTTCTTCTTCTTCTTCTTTTTTTGTTGTTGTTTTACTTAATCTCATCCACCCAGCCGGGAGGGGCAGGGGCCACCCCATCACATCCTTCTGGTACCAGCATTCCCGAACGTTTACCCATCCCAAAGCCGCCCTGGTGATCATGCAATTCGTCGCCACCGTCGCCGCCGCCGGTGTACCCACTGGTGCTTTTGTTTGCGAGGCCATTCCTCCCACCAGCGCACCAGGCTGGCCCTCGTTTCGCCGGATCGATAAGCAGCCGGCAAAATGTGCGGCGGCAAGTCATCATGCATGGGGGATGACTTTCGCAGGTCAAGATTTGGACCAAGAATGTGCTGGTGAAAGTAAACAATTGGGGCGCGCACGAACGGCGGTAACACACGGTACACGCTGTCGGTGCAAGGTAGTGGGTTGACGCTGAAACAATGGCAATAATTTCATAATTAAATATGTTTGACTTGTTTTTTTTTTTTTTTTTGTGCAAATCGGGTTTGTCGCTTTGTGTCGCAAGTTGCGTTCAACTTTCCATTGTGGTCGTCACCCTTTTCGATAATAATTGTAAATCGGTGCCGCTGGAAACAAGAGGGTCTGTCACAGATAACTTCACACAACGCACCGAACACGAGCAGAATATAAATCAATTGCCAAGGAGCGTTCGCTTGTGTCAAGCGGTCGCAATAAAACGCTCG